>CM053789.1:840733072-840868072 GCA_028749045.1 Cupressus sempervirens | reverse complement strand
AGAACTCAACCCACTTCTAATGGCTTTGATTCAATTTTTCTTGACTATTTAAATATTTCAAAGCTTAATGATCAGTATATAAAAAAACTCCTTAGGAAGAAGATAGTGTCTCCACTTCTTCAATGCTTGAACTATAGTGTAAAATTCCTGATCATAAACAAAATATTTTCTTTTTGCATCATTCAATTTCTCACTAAAATAAGCAATAGGTCTACCTTCTTGGATCATAATAGCTCCTAATGTAGTACCACTAGCATCATAGTCTGCTTGAAACACCTTGTTAAAATTAGGAAGTGCTAAAATAGGTTGCTCAGTAACTTTTTGTTTCAACAGATTAAAGCTCTTATCTACTCATGCAGTCCACTTAAATTATTTTATATCTCCTCTCATTGTTTTAGTCAATGGGACCTTTTATGAACTTCCTATAAAAACTAGCTAGTCCATGAAAAGATCTTACCTCTCTCACACTTATTGGAGTAATTCATTCAAGGATAGCCTTCACTTACTCTGGATCCATTTTTAGATCTTCTACTGAGACTAAAAATCCTAGGTACACCAACTCTTTTATAAAACTACACTTCTTCAAGTTTATCAACAACTTCTCTTCTCTCAACTTATCACACACCTTTCAAATATGGATCAAATGCTCCTCCAATGTCTTACTAAATATCAAAATATCATATAGGTAAACAATGACAAACTTACCCAGAAACTCCTTCAATACCTCATTCATGAGCTGCATGAAAGTGCACAATGCATTGGTTAGCCCGAAAGGCATGACTAACCACTCATACAGTCCTTATTTGGTCTTGAAAGCAGTCTTCCACTCATCACCTTCTCTGATATGGATCTGATGGTACCCACTTTTTAGATCTATCTTTATGAAATACTCAACTCCACTCAAATAGTCCATAATATCATCCATCCTTGGCAATGGAAATTTATACTTGATTTTGATCTTGTTGATAGTGCAAGAATCTGTGCACATACTCTATTCTCCATTCTTCTTAGGTGCTAATATTGTTGGTAAAAAACATGAAATTAGACTCTCGTGAATCAATCCCTTCTACAACAGCTCATGAACTTGTAATGCAAGAGCATCCTAGCTTGCACTACTCTCCTGCATGTTTTCAGTTTTTACCTTCTTGTTGAAACTATGTTTTACTGAAACTATGTTTTCTAGTTTTTGGCTGCCTATTGGAGACCATGTAACTAATTTTTCATAATGAATGATAGGATTCAATTTTCAAGTATTGAAGAGGGCCAAGATTAATTCCGTGTATCAAAGGTGTAAGTTCTAATTCTTCATAAGTTGGGAGATATGGCAATTCTCCCAGAGTATCGATTTCTGGCAGTTTTGCACAACAATTTTTTGTGCTTGATTTTTGGGATGGATGTGCACTTATCTTTGGTGAATTAGCCTTTGTTCATTTAAGTAATTGTAGAGGACCTAAAGTACTACCTATATTTTGAAGTGTGAGTTCTAATTCAATCGAAGCTACGAGATATCGTGATTTTTCTTGGACATCAATTTATAGATATTTAATTGCTAATGCAGGCCGACTTGAGGCTCTTCAAGTATTTAATTTTAGTTTTAGAATTCTAGGCTGACTTGTGGAATAGATTAGTATAATTAGGGGTCTTGTATAGAGTCTTAATCATAATTTTGAAGGTATATGATAATGGAGGGTAGATAATTGATGAAAATTTGAACTTGAAGCTAGATCTTGGATTTGAATGTATTTTATATCTAGTCGTAATCCAAAAGGCCTCATATCTAGGCATGTATGATGATATTTTCATGAATCAATAAATAATATTATTCTGTCTCCCTATGGTGCTATTCTCTTTCTTGTTTTATTTCATTGTGTTAACTCTAGCATTGTGGTTTAGGTAGCTGAGTGTACCTATTAGTCTTAGTTACTCTCCTAACCTAACCTACGTCAGGTGGTATTAGAGCTTGAGGTTCATCCTTGTGGAGATTAGATCATGTAGAACTCTATTTTAGATATTGGTTGTAGGTTTGCAAATCTATGAATTTGACCTATAACTTGCAGAGGGTTACAATTTTGTAGGAACCTGATTTCTAAAGATGGTTCATGGTAGAGGAAATGTTGATAATGTTATATTAGATTAGTTGAGACAAATTGCAGCCAAATTAGATGTTATGGAGACAACCTAGAGGAGAGGAGCACATCTTGATGATGTAAGTGATGATGAAGCGACAACACCAAACCATAATCTAGAACCTGAAGAAGATCAAGATGAGGAAAGATTGTTGAGAGTGTTGTCTAGGGAAAATTCAAAGTCTGTTGTAGAAATTGTTCCTTATGATGAAAAATTGGATACCAATCCTATGTTAGATTGAATCTTAGATATGGAGAAGTTCTTTGAGTATGAAAAGACTCCTGATAATAATAAGGTGAAGATTATAGTTACTAAGTTGAAAGGTCATGCTTCACTATGGTGGGAGCATTTGCAAACTAGGACAAAGGAGAGGAAAGGAGAAGATCATAACTTGGTTGAAGATGGTGAACAAGGTAAAGAACAAATTCCTTCCTTCTAATTATCAAGTTATCTCGTTGAGAAAGATGAAAAAATTGAGACAAAAGGACATAACTATGAAAGAGTATACCAAAGAATTTTGTACATTGGACATCAGATTTGGACATGTGGATGATGATGCTGAGAAAGTTGCAAGGTACATAAATGGATTGAGATCTAGAATTCAAGATGAAATAAGTTTTGTGAAGTTGGAAAGTGTGGAAGAAGCATATCAATATGCCTTGAAAGCTAAGGAGATCTTGACAAAGAAGCATAAATAAAGACAAAGTGGTAGAGGTGGTAGATTTTAGGAAGGCAGAGGTAGATCTTATGGTAAAGGTGGCAGGTCTGATAGTTTTTTCTAGGATAAAGAAAAATCTGAATGGAAGATTGATGATAAAGACAAGACCAACTGTAAAGGTGGTAGTTCTTACTAAGGATGTACTAGATCTTATCAAGTAAGAGGTAATTCTTATCCTAGAGGTAGTTTCCATGGTGACTATTTCAAATGTGGTAAAGAAGGACATAGATCTTTTGAACATAGATCTTTTGAAAGTGGACAGAATAATAGAAATATTGTGATTCAAGGAGACATTGAGAGTTCACCAAGTGGACCTAAGGTTGGAGAAAATCTAATGGTGAGAAGAACCTTATCTAATAAGGAAAGTGATGATGAACCTATCCTTAGAAGAATTCTTTTCAAGACCAGATGTAAGATGGTTGGAAAATGTTGCAAGGTAATCATTGATAGTGGAAGTTCTACAAATTTGGCATCAGAGGAGTTGGTTACAAAGTTGCAGTTGCAGAGGTTGAAACATCCCAAACTTTATCATGTTTCATGGATCAAAGATGAGCATAAGATATTAGTAAGTGAGCAATGTATTGTGAAGTTAAAAATTGGACATTACTTCAATGAATTTTTGTGTGATATTATGCCCATGGATTGTTGTCATATTTTGTTGGGTAGACCTTGGCAGTATGATAGATATGTTGTGTATGATGGAAGATTGAATCAATATACTCTTTGGGTAAATGGGAAGAGACAAATTTTGCTTCCTTTGGTTGAAAGCCCAAATGAGGTTAGTTGTATTACAATAAAAGTTTGCATGGTTAATGGAAAACAATGTGAAAAGGAAGTAAAGAAGAATCAAGTTTGTTTTGCTATAGTTCCTAGAGGACTAAGTGTTGGTAGTAATGACCGAGTAGTAGAAGTTGATAATGGTAGCTAAGTACCAAAAGAAATTATAGAATTGCTAAATGGATATACAGAAATTATTGTTGAGGATATTCCTAATGGTTTACCACCAGTAAGAAGTATAAGTCATTAAATGGATCTGATTCTTGGAGCTAGTTTTTCAAACAAAGCACCATATAGATTGACACCTATAGAGAATGAAGAACTTAATAGACAAGTGCATGAGTTGTTGTAGAAAGGTCTGATCAGAGAAATTTTGAGTCCATGTGTTGTACCTACTGTATTAGCACCTAAGAAGAATGGAGAATGGAGAATGTGTATTGATTCCAGAGCTATTAACAAGATCACAGTGAAATATAGGTTTCCTATGCTGAAGATGGATGACATAATGGATTGTTTGAGTGGAGAAAAGTATTTTACCAAGATTAATTTGAAGAGCGGCTACCATCATATCAAAATCAAAGAAGGTGATGAATGGAGACTACTTTCAAGACAAAAGATGGTTGTGTGAATGGTTGGTTATGCCTTTTGGTTTGACTAATGCACCTAGTACTTTCATGAGGTTAATGAATGAAGTTCTAAAAAGATTCTTAGGTAAGTTTGTGATTGTTTATTTGGATCTGATATTTAGTAAGACTAAGGAAGAACATCTTGAGCATATTAGACAAGTATTGCAGAGGTTGAAAGTGGAAAAGTTGCTAATTAATCTAAAAAAGTGTTCTTTTATGCAAGAGGAGATTGCGTATTTGGAATTTGTGATTTTAGCTTATGGATTGAGGATGGATCCTCAGAAGGTTAAAGTAATTTTGGAATGGCCTACACCTGAGAATGTGAGTGAGGTAAGATCATTTCATGGTTTGGCTAGTTTTTAGAGAAAGTTGATAAAGAATTTTAGTGCTATTTATAATGCTATGACTAAGATAATGAGAGGAGATAAAAAGGAATTCAAGTGGACCCATGGAGATGATAAGAATTTTGAGACTTTGAAACAAAAGGTTGCTAAATTACCTGTATTGGCTTTGCTTTATTTCAACAAAGTATTTCAAGTTGAATGTGATGCAAGTGGTAGTGCAATAGGAGCCATATTAAGTCAAGAAGGTAAACATGTTGCTTTCTTTAGTGAAAAGTTGAATGATGCTAAAAGGAAGTATTTTTTGTATGATCAAGAGTTTTATGCTATTGTTCAAGCATTGAATAAGTGGAGACATTATTTGATTCCTAAGGAGTTTGTGTTGTATATTGATCATAAAGCTTTACAATACTTGAGAAGTCAACATAAATTGAATCAAAGACATATGAAGTGGGTTGAGTACTTGCAAAATTTTACATTTGTGATTAAGCATAAGAATGGAGTTACTAAAAAATTTGTTGATGCATTGAGTAAAAGACACTCTTTGTAGACTGAAATGAAGTTTTAAGTTCTTGGTTTTGATGAAATGAAAGAGTTGTATGATGTTGATCCTGATTTTCTTGAGGCGTGGAGACAATGTAGAGCATCAAATCTGATCAATCACATAAGTATGATGAGTATTTCATTCAAGAAGGTATGTTGTTCAAAGGCATTTAGTTGTGTATTCCTAGAAGTTCTATGAGGTTGAATCTAATTAAAGAAAAGCATAGTGGTGGATTGGCTAGACATTTTGGAATTGATAAGACATTGAGTTTGCTAAAAGAGAAGTATTATTGGCCACAAATGTATAAGGATGTTCAGAAATTTGTAAATATTTTTGGAGTTTGTCAAGTTGCAAAAGGAGTGAGTCAAAATACTGGTTTGTATACACCTATTAATGTTCCTGAAAAACCTTGGAGTGACATCAGTATGGATTTTGTTCTTGAATTACCTAAAATAGTAAAGGGGTATGATACTATATTTGTTATTGTGGATAGATTTTCTAAGATGACTCATTTCATACCACGTAAGAAAACATCAAATGCTAAGCATGTTGCTAAAATTTTCTTCACAGATATTGTTAGATTGCATGGATTACCAAGAAGTATTATTTCTGATAGAGACAATAAGTTTGTTGGTTATTTTTGAAAGACATTGTGGAAGAAGATGGGTACTGAGTTGAAGTTTAGTTCTACATTCCATCCGTAGATAGATGGATGGATAGAGGTTGTGAATAGAAGCTTGGGTAATTTGTTGAGATGTTTAGTTGGGAATAAGCTGAGTAATTGGGGGATGGTATTGGCACAAGCTGAATTTGCATATAATAATTTTGTGAATAGTAATATAGGGAAGAATGAAGCCTAGAGGAATATAGGGAAGAATGAAACCTTTTGAGATTATTACTAGAATGAAGCCTAGAGGAATATTAGATTTGAGAGATATTACTGGTGAAGAAAAGAGAAGTGTTACAGGAGAAGAATTTCTTGATTTTATGAAATCTTTACATAAGGAAGTGAACTTGAGAATAGAACAAAATAATCAAAAGTATAAGGAGAATGTTGATCATTTTAGGAGACATCATGATTTTCAAGTTGGTGATGAGGTGATGGTTCATCTAAAGGAAGGAAGGCTTCCTGTTGGAACATATAGTAAGCTGAAGATGAAGAAGTTTAGACCTTGTAAGATCTTAATGAAGTTTGACAGTGGAAACACTTATGAAATTGAGTTACCTGATGACATGGATATATCTCCTATATTCAATGTTGTTAATTTATACAAGTATTATGACTCAAATGATGAAGTTATTGTATCAGAGGATTATCCTAAGAAGTAGATTGAAGAAGTTGAATAGATATTGGATTAGAGAGTTGGTAAGAGCATAAGGGGAAAATATCATTATGAGTATCTGGTGAAGTGGAAGAACAAACCTATGGAAGATGCTTCATGGATTTCTCAATCTGAGATGGATTTAGCTCAATTTGTGAAATCTCAATGATTTAGGAGAATAATTTCTCCCAACCGTAGTTGTTTGATGTAGGATCATCCTGGGTTGCACTACTATCTTGCATGTTTTCAATTTTTACCTTGTTGTTGAAACTATGTTTTCTGGTTTCTGCGTGCCTATTGTTGACTGTGTAACTAATTTTTCATAATGAATGAGAGGCTGAAATTTTTAGGGATTGAATAAGGTCTAGATTAATTCTTTCTATCAAAGGAACAAGTTCTAATTCCTTATAAGTTGGAAGATATAGCAATTCTCCCAGAGTATCAATTTATGGCAGTTTTGCACAATAGTTTTTTGTGCTTGACTTTTGGGATGGATGTGCACTTATCCTTGGTGAATAATCCTTTGCACATTTAAGGAATTATAGAGGACATAAATTAATACCTATGGTTCAAAGTGTGAGTTCTAATTCAATTGGAGCTATGAGATATCGTGATTTTTCTCAAAAATCAATTTCTAGATATTTAATTGTTGATGCGGGCTAACTTGAGGCTCTTCAAGTATTTAATTTTAGTTTTAGCATTCTGGTCTGACTTGTGGCTTAGATTAGTATAAGTAGGGGTCTTTGGTAGAGTCTTAATAATAATTTGGAAAGTAGATAATAATGGAGGGTAGATAATTGATGGAATCCAAACTTGAAGCTAGATCTTGGATTTGAATGTATTTTGTATCTGGTCGTAATCCAGAAGGCCTTACAGTTGGGCATGTATGATGATATTTTCATGAATCAATAAAAAATATTTTTTTTTCTCCCATGGTGTTTTTCTCTTTTGTTTTTACTTCTATTGTGTTAACCCTAGCATGGTGGTTTGGGTAGCTACGTGTGCTTATTGGCCTTAGTTACTCTCCTAACCTACCCTGCATCAACTTGTCTGTTTAACTCTTCACTTTCTGTTGGTGTCATTTTGTGTGCTACCTTGTTTGGAAAATTGGATCCTATAATCAAATCTATTTGGCGACTAATATTTCTCATTGGGGGTAATCCATCAGGTGCATTATCTAATATAATATCATAAAAATTCTCCCAACATATCTGCAGCTTCTACAGGTACCCCCTCTACTTCTTCTTTACTATCTTTTGGAATTATAGAAAAACACATATGTTCACACTTCATACCCTTTAGAAAATTTTTTCCATCAACAAAACATATTTTGGTAGGACTACATACCTTTTCTTTTTTCTCCTTCAATGGCTTCAACTTATGTTTCACTCTATCCTTGATTAGAGTGTAGGTATTTGCTTGCCCATCATGTATAGCATGCTTGTCAAACTACCACAACCTACCTCACAACATATGACTTATGTCCATAGGTATGATATCACAAAGTATCTCATCTAGTAGCTTCCAATCTTGAACTTCACTAAGCACTACTCATTGAGCATGACCTTGTGGTCATCTTGCACCCAAGCAATACGATATGGATGTGGGTGTTTTAGCTTCTTCGGCTTCACCTTTGTGACCATCATTTTTTACACCAAATTGTCAATACTTCCACCATCAATGATCACATCAAAATACTTATCTTCACATCTACACCTTGTGTGAAACAAGCTCCTTCTTTGATCAGGTTCATTCTCACCACTCAGCAAGACTCTTCTATTAACTAGGACTTCTTCTCTTTCAGCATCTTCAAAATATGAGTATCTAACATCTTCATCAACATGTGCAACTCTAGCCTGGCCTTATATTCTTTAATCTATCATTCATTTGCACTGGGAACATTCAAATGCTCTATTCCCTTCTTCTCTATAGTGAAAACATTTCCCATAGAAGCTTCCTCTTTTAGATCCTTGTCTGCTACCTCTTTCTCTTTAATCCCTATTTTTCTGATCATGGAAATGATTGGAATTGTTTCCCCTATGGTTTTGACTACTACTTCCAACCTCATCCTTGTTCTTCTAATCATCATTATAACCTCCATAAGATCTTCCACTATGACCTCTTCCGCTATTCTTGTTGTCAAAATTCTTACTCAGTTTTTCCTTAACTCTTAGGGAAAACCGATATGCCTCCTCAATATTATTAATTTAAACCTAACTGAACTCATCCTGAATGCTTGGCCTTAACCCATTAAGATAATGGGTGACTTTCTCCTTATGAGCTTCTACATGGTCAGTTCTAATGTGAACTCGGTAGAACTCTTTGATATAATTTTGAATAGATTTTCCCATTTGCTTCATTCCTTGCATCTTCTTCAATAGATCAAGCTCATAATCCATGGGAATGAATTTTCACTTCATTTTAGTTATCATCTAATCCCATCTTGTGATTTTGTCCTTTCCCCTTCTATTTCTCTCTAACTAGACCTCCTACCACTAGATCTTTGCATGTCCCTTCAGTTTTGCCTTCGCAAACTTGACCCTATCTAAATTCTCAATATCTTCATACTCAAAGTACTCCTCTATTTCATTGATCCAATCGATTAGCTCCTCTAGGTTAAGATTTCTCAAAAATGTGGGAACCTCAAACTTGGTATTTTTCCAATCTTGAAGATGGCCCTAAAAAGCCTCTCTTCCTCTGGGTTTATAACTGCCTCTACTTTGACATTTTCGTCTACTTCGTCCTCATCCTGACTTTCATCTCTTATGGGAAGATTTGTTCCTCTACATATTTTTTCTTCTAATTCTTACATTTGTCTTTGGAGGGCTCTAAAACCCTAAGGTGTAACACCTACAACTCTTCTACCATGCTCTCTTTGTGCAGGCACTTTCACACTTCCATTGAAACCCTAGTGCAAATTACCTCACAATTGGTGATCTATCTACATGTTCAACCCAAACCATAGTCCTAGTGTGAACTACCTCATAGTCGGTGATCTATCTACACACTCAAAAAACCTATCTTTGATACCACTTGATGAAGGGTGTTTCTCTTAATATCTTAAACTGATAACAAAAACAAAGAAAACAATAGCGAATGCGAGAACAAAATATAGACTTCTTATTTCTATCGCAAATGTGAAATTACAACATTCACAAGTACAATATGCTAACCCACATGGGTGTGTCTTCATTACAGTAATCTACAAGACAAGTTGTGAACTACTACCTAGAGTTGTCCTAGACAATGTTCGGGTCTTTCTTAAATAGGCAATTTTATGCCACCCAAAAAGGTTCTAGACATTGAAACTTAATACCTAGGGCTAACAAACTTGAAAAATACATATAGAGTTGGCCAAATACATCTTTGACAATTATTTTAGATATTTTGGATAGTCCAACTTCAGAAGGCCATAACTCTCGAACTGTTTCTCTGATTGGCTACTATAACCACTTTTTGAAAACGCCAGCTCCTAATCTACAAACTCAAAACTATACTAGTGCCCTTCCATCAAATTTTTGGACCTCATCATGGCACTCTAAGGCCTCCAACGATGAGCCTAAAGATTTTTCTACAAATATTTCTACTAGAAAATCTGCAATAACTTCTTTGATACTTAAGCTAGACCAATGAGATTTTTATGGTACGCTTGTAACTCTAAAATGAACCTTCATATAGAAAATGAGAACATTCCAAGCTCGTATGATAGACTTACTAAAAATGGCAAGTTCCCATAAATAGTAACCACCCTGTCTACAAGTCTTTATTAAAATAGAAAAAACTAAAAAGAAAATATTTTTGGGTGATGCAAGATTGCTCTCACACATAGGATGCTCCTGCATCAGGGTGCTTTTAGTAGAATTACAAACTTGAACCTAATTAGTTTTTTAAAAAAAAATTAGAAGCAACAGAACTTTTGAACATGAGACTTGGAAACTCATAACATATATGTTCTTGACTTTTGATTTATGTCTACACATTATAACTTTTATGTTTTCTGATGGAATTAGAGATGTTGATTTTTTGTTTGAAGTGTTTTAGGGGATCTATTTTAGTATTTGTTAAAAAGATGAATGTTGGATCAATATAGTTTTCAATTTATTATTAAACTAGAATCATATTGCTCTAAGTGATTGAAAGTGTATACATAGTTAACTTATTTGTATTAGTTTCTTAAATGAGCTTTTTTTTTGACATGGTAGATAGTACTCTTTGACTTTTAGTTACCCTAGTCATTTTAGTAGGCTTCCAAGAGTAAGCCTAAGTCTAGGGGGAGTGGATGTAATTCCTACCCCTAGTTGACTTTTATGTTGTATTGCCAAACTCTTTTAGGCTAGCTTTATGTTTATGCTTAATGATCACTGACATAGTTTATAGAGAGAGAGAGAGAGAGAGAGAGAGAGAGAGAGAGAGAGAGAGAGAGAGAGAGAGAGAGTTCAGTTATCTCATGATTGTTTGATGATGATATATATGATCATGTAGTGACTTTTAGTTATTTAATGATGTTAGTTAGATGAATGATTTATATGCATTTTTTATGGATAATTACCCCATACTTGCATGTGTATGGTGTACGTATGTGTTTTCTTTATGTTTAAATTTTTGATGTGGTTGAAGAAGGGAGTCGTAGTCACCTATTGGTTAGGATCTACATGACGCACCACTTCCTGCCATTTCTTGTTTAGTTTAGAATATATGTGTTTGTACATGCATGGATTTTATGCAGATTATAGGTATCGAGTATCGACTTCCCTGAATTGCCAGGATGAGCATACCCTATCACACTATTTCAATGGTATAAGTGGGGAGATAATTCTTGAGTCAGAATACTAAACCCTAAGCCAATTGTCCTAGAAAGTAGGACAAGTATCTGAGTTAGTTTACCCGTTTGAATTCGTGAAGTGACGTGAATTCGTGATTTTGACCCTGGAATTTGATATTGTGCTCTGTCTTCGATTAAGTTATCAGTTTTTATTTTGTGGGTATGTGATGATTTTCTGTTATAATTAAATCAAATTAAAATATTATTTAATGATTTAAAATTTAATGGAAATTTTATAAAGAAATTTGATATTTAATTATATTTAATTAATTGAGAAATTAATTAAATAAAAGAATTAAATTTAAAAAAATGATTAAAATTCTATTTTTTGATGTATTTATATTTATTTAATTTAATAATAATTTATATAATATTTTTATTTTAATAATAAACTTTAAATAATATTATTAGTTGAATTAATAAATATATTATTAAAGCGTCTCATGATTTAATAAGAGAGACAAAACATAATTTAATAAAGTTTATTTTAATTAAATTACATAAAGCTTATGCATGAAATTAAAATATAATAAATCAATTAAAGAGAGAAAGCTAATTATTTAAATAAAGATATTTTAAATTACAAAAAGCATGCATGAAATGTAAAAAGATAATTAAATATTAAAAGAAATTGATCAACGAGTTCCCTCTCATGATTGCACAATCAAAACTCCAAATTTAGGGGAGAACTCTTTATCAAAGATCTAGAGCTCATTTTGTAATAACCAGGTTTTGGAGGAGGAATTTTTGAAGAGGAAGGGTTTCAAAAAAAGGGGATTGTTTGCATGCTTCGTGCAATCTTCATTTTAGCATCAGATCCAAGTAGGATCTTGTGGTTTATTTATATAGTAGTTTTCATTCTTCAAAATTTTGTCTTCTTTGTGTCTGTTGCATATTTTGGTTTCAGATTGTTATTTGGGTTGAAACCCTGGTATGTGAGTTTATTGTCCTTTGATTGAGAATTATTTGTTTTCAAAATGAATTTGGAATTGAAACCCTTGCCTAGTTTATTTATTGTTCTTCATTTTGAAGACATTTAAGAATGAATTTCATTATTTTGAAATCACTCTTTGCTAATTTAAAATTGAAAGCCTTGTTTGATGAATTGGAGATTCATAATTGGATTATTAGAATCTAGATGAGGGTTTGGGAAAGAGAATCAGGAATGTTTTATACAGATGTGTATTGTTTGTATTTTCTTTTCTATTAGAACTAAAGGAACAATCTTTGAAAATATATATATACCTACATAGTTTTGTGATAAACTATAATTTATAATATTTAAAGGGGGGTCTGTGCTTGATTTTTTTTTAAAGAAAAAGAAATTATATATATATATATATATATATATATAGAGAGAGAGAGAGAGAGAGAGAGAGAGAGAGAGAGAGAAGGGAAGGGGCAATGACCTCCCCCCACCTTGCTACTTGGTAGCCATAAGTGCTACTTGACAATGGCTCACACTACCATAGCAGCATTGAGTGCTACCATAGAGCCCTTTTGGGCAAGGTAAGTTTTTAAATTGTTCTTTTTATTTTTTTATTTTTTTTATTAATAGTTTTATTATTATGTTAATTAAATTTTTCTAAAGTTAGTAATTTATTAAATGTTCTAAATATACTAAAGTTTATTAGTTATGAAATATTCAATGTTATATTATCATATTATTAATGATTATTTTATTAATTGATTAATAATTTAAGATAAATTATTTTATTAATAAATAAATAATTATTATCACTAATGATTATTGATTTAATTATAATCATATTCAAATAACATAGTTATTTAGTTTATTATTCAAATGTATTTGTTCAACATATTTTGAATTGTGATTTGGGGAGAATAGTAAACTTGGATTTTGCTTGATGATTCAATTTTATATGAATTTTTTTTTTTTTTTTACTACTAGGGTAAATTGATTACATCTTTCAATAATTTGAGAACCTTAGTAGTTTTGATACTTCGGTAATGAAAATTGAAACCCTAGTTTTGAACATTGAATCTTGTGTTTGTTTGAAAATGAATTGAAATATGAAACTAGGTTTAAGAAACTTTATATGATTTGTTGAATCGTCTAGAATTCTAGTGAACTCAGAAAACCTTAGCAAATCTAACAATTAGAGAAATGAAAATTGAAACCCAGATTGAGATCAAAAAATATTATGAATTGCTATACTTCATAACAAAACTGAAAATTTGAAAACCTATAAGTGAAAATGGAACTGGTGTATTTTCAAAACCTAATATATTTGGTGAAAGTTACTTTTTTATGTACTCTTTTTATGATGTGTGATTTTACTATTGGGTTTTGGAGTTGTCTTAGCTTTGACCAAATCAAGATGTTTACGAAAGGCTCAAGGAGTTTTGCTTTGTGATGTCATGATGATGTTTTGATCTTAATCTTTTATACTCAACCATGGTAATGTGTCTTGTATGCTCTATGAGGTGTTTTGATCTATCGATTGTTATTGCTTTCTAGTTTTCTTGTGTGAAACTGAGGTGAATGGTGTGACCTTTCTGATATATATTTATGATCAGTATTTTTCAATACTTGTCAGTTGCTTGTTTAAGAAATGATGTATGGTATGTGGTCTTTTGTGATCTTCTACTTTTACTGAGCTTAGGGTAGGTTATTTTTATGTCATGTTGGGAAGTGGCTTGCAATGGAGGTTAGAGCCCTAAAGAGGTTGCCTGGGTAACCGTTTATAGGTTGTTTTAATAAGTGATAACATTCTATTAAATGGTTTGAAAATGAATTAACAAGATATTGGTACTACAAAAAGTCCCTAGGGGGTCGGAGGATTAAAAGACTTAGGTAACCTTAGAGCTGACTCGTTAGTATGCCTTGTTAGTACGAAAGAATACTAGTGCCGCATAGAGTCGCTAAGGGGGTGAAGGATTAAAAGAATACTCGGATAACCTTAGATTTGGCTCATGTGATGACAGTTGCCCACATGCATACTAGATTCCCTACGTGTCATTGTTGCCTCTGGGTTTAGTTGATACTTGTGTATTGGTACCTTAAGATAATTTTCTTTCAAGTGATTCCTTGAACCTAGTTGTTGGTTTTGACTTTTGAGTTTGTTATCCTATTTGGGACTTGATTTTATCTCCTTACCATGGTGGGAGTAGGTCTTTTTGGGTTCCACTAGGTTAGGTGGTAGTGTTACTTCTTATACCATTAAGATTTGATAGTTTGATTGCCTTGGATAGAGTTCCCTATTTTGTATCTCTTTCATTCTATTCTTGTGTACTATTATTGATGATTATACGTATTGTATTGTATTTTTTTTCATGAATCTTATGAGATTTTGTTGTAATCTATTTTTATGATGTATATTCTTTCAACCCTATGACCTGTACAATGGATAAAGGTGCATTATGATTATTGCCAAGTGGCATTTGAGATGATTGTATATTGTTTAAATGGATTCATACTTGTACATTGATGAGTATTAATTCTATATTGGATTTAGTGTTAATTAAAATTAAATGTGATTCATCATCAATGGACCCTTAAGAGTTGTAACCTGATTATGTGTTGTTAATATTTGAGTGTATGTTATTGCTTCCACTATTTTATTACTATTGTGTATGTTATCTTTTTTAAAAAAATATTTGGCAAACTTAGTAAAACTTTAGATTATTTTGGGTTCCCTGGCGAGGCATTAGAGAATCCAGATGAGTAATATAAATGAAGAAAACTAAATTAAGAATATAATTATTAATCCACCCATTTATTGACCTCTTAGAAAAAAAAAAAATTGTTTGCAACATTGATCAAAGAGCCTAAAATAGTGAATAAAATCTTCCAAGCCATTTAACAAAGCGGCATGTATCTAGGAAGATGCAAAGTGAAACCACAATTAGCATTAGAGATAGAAGGTCCAAGGGACATGAATGAGTCATGGAAGATAAAATTAACCTCATCCATAAAAAATAAACCTTAGAGAAAGTGAAGAGAGAAAATACAAATTATGACAAATTATTAAGTCACTTATTGTGATTTATTTGATAGTTTATTTAATCACTTTTGTTTAGGTGACTAATTATTAGTGACTAATTATCTAGTCACTTATTTAGTCATTTCTATTTGGTTGATCTTGTGATTTTACCTGGTGACCAAAGTAGTCACTTATGCCTAAAAATTGCAAAGAAATAGTGAAATATGATAAGTTTTAGTCATGTAACTAAAAAATTTAGTGGTGTGACTAAACTTTTTAGTCACATAGTCACATATTTTCCAAAATATACTAGTGCTTTCTTCATCTTTTCCCACATGTCAAATGCAATAGGACAATATTTTACTTCATCAAATCCAAAATAGTTCAAAGATGATATAATGCCAATAATCATAATATTGTGGTCCATTGCTTCTTTTATTTGCTCCACGGTTATAGGCTTGGGTGGTGGCACATATTTTTTCTCCAAGTAGAACACGCCAACATCATTGAATATTGATATATGTAGATTCATCAGCTCCTTCCGTGCTAAAAAAAATTCTCCATTTATCTTAGGGGTCTCCCTTCTATAAGACAACCTGATCTTTAGCTTGGGTACTTAAAACCCTTTCTGCAAGCACCAATTTCTCTGATACCAATTATTGGAAATGTAAGAAAGTAGTTGAGAGGGGAGGGGTGAATCAGTTACCACAAAAAAAAATTGTGTCCCTTAGATTTCAATACAAAATTCCATTGATCATGCAATATTGACTAGCTTGGTTAACATTAGAAATTTATTGATGCTCGATTAACAAAACAATCTTAAGATTATTAAACTATTTTAACCTTTAGTAACTTAGTTGTAAAACATAAAGCATAAGAAAATTACATAAACACAAATAACACCAAGATTTAACATGGAAACTCAATTTGGGAAAAACCACCTTGCAACAAGTCACAATAATTTTCACTCTTTTGAAGTGAGCCCTGTTAGGAGCCAACCCTATTAAAGATTACAAAACATACTATTAAGTATGACCTTGTTAGAGGATTTAGATCACCCTGTTAGGAGTGTCCTAGTTAGAGGTCTCCAAACACTTCAATCATGAAATGTCACCTTGTTAGAGGATTTACAAAATGACTGTTAAGTCAACTCTATTAAGAGACTTCTTTATTTGTTATAATGGTTAGAAAGCAACAACAATTTGACATGATTTATGAAGCAACTTTCTTTGTAGATTCAAATCTCTATTCTAGCTTGACCTTTGGATCCTTCCTAATCAAATTTTTCTTTGTAACTTATCTTTCAAACCATCCTTCTCTATCTTTTTCCGTTGCTCACACAACCATCTTTTTCATATTCCACTTGTTATATTTTGTCCTCTCAACTTGACATTTCTTATATATCATAAACTAGGAAAAGTTTTCTTGAATATCCTTTCAAAATATCAATAAACATCCAAATAGTCGACCTCAATCAAATAAATATTTGATAATTACATTCTGCTATCACTCAGTCAATACTAGGATTAAATGCTTGGTTGACATTGTGACTCCTTTGATGCCCAACTACTCAGTCAATATTGTTCTCCTTCAATGCTCGACCACTCAGTCAATATTTTTCTCCTTTGATGCCAGACCACTCGGTCAATACTACAAGCACGACTCCTTTTATTAACCAACTTGCTCAGTTAATACTAGAAAGTCTTCTTTACCTGACTGCTTAATTAATACTGAGATATACAAGGTTGATATTGTAAACTCTACATTGGTCAGTTGATACTGACATTTGTGTAAACATCAATGACAATCTACAATTAAAGAATTGTTTCCAATAGAATGAACCACGTTAAATCTTTGTGTCTTGTGTTCTCTTCTATGTGATTTATTATTTTCTGATATTGGTTAATATTTGCATGTAATCATTATTTCTGGTTGTGGTTAATCCTAACAGTTAAAACCTAGTGTAAAACTTGAGTGGATGTTATTTGTGATAATAAATTATTAATGTTTACATCCTACAAGTCTTTTATATTTAGGACTGTGGACTGCTAGTTTATGTTACTGAAAGTTTACTATAAAGGGCAAGCTAATGGATGTTAAGAATTGAAGTTGTTTAAGTGTTTGTTTGTTTATTCAATTGGTAGATTTGGACCTTTAAAAACTAATTCATACCCCCACCCTCCCTTTCAGTTATTATAAACATTCTAACAACAACCATTCTTGAGAGAAATCCAAAGGATAATGTAGATGGATGCGAAAATGAAAACTAGATTAACAATGCAAAGAGATGAATCCAAATCAACTACCAAAGGTTAGCACAATGCATTAAAAATCTCTAAATATCTAGAATAATAGTAGCACAATAATAATGCATATGAGGGAGATGGAAAATTCTTGAGATAACGGCCTTGTTTAAAGTTTTGAGAGAAGCCTTGAGGAGGTGGCATCTATGTGGCATCCACATAGGTACCACAAGGGAGACACATGGACCAAAGAACAAGTAATAAAAAATTCAAAAGGAGCCTTTAAGGTTTGAGTGGCTCAAGATGTGCTCACATGTGTGTGGGAAACCTTGGGGAAAGGAGTGGGGGACAAATGTGTACAAGTCCTTTTGGAGAGTTTAAGTGGCTCCTAGGGATTGAGTTGCTTACACATGTTTTAGGACCCACAATAGCTAATTTAAGTGGGATTAACTAGTGCATAGACTTATAAGGATGAGAGTGATGGGTGGTAGGCTAGGCTTTAGGTAGGATTTAGGATTAAATTAAATTGTATTTACCATAATAGTGGGTTTAGGAAATTTTAATCATGTGGAGGGATCTAAATAAATTGAATTTATTTAAAAGGGGATTTACGAAGCACTATGTATTAAATAAATTTAATACATTAGGGGTTGCTTTTTATTTAAATTTGAATACCTTAGGGAAATGAACATATTTAATTAAATAAATTTAAATAAATAGGTAGAAGAATGTACCCAAAAAAATTGATTATTAAATAATTAATTAAGATGCTATCAGATATATTAAATTAATTAATATAGTGTTTGGGATGATTTTAAGCATCTATAGTCTCTAGGCTTTATCAATCTTGTCTAGTAATATTTTCTACTTCTCTCGTATCTTTAAACATCTTGGTATTCATCAAATCCCTTATCTATCATTCACATGTGCATTTAGTTTTTGATTTATCTATCTATCTAGCTATTGTGGGGGTGGAAACAACACAATAAGGGCGTGACTATGGAAAGTCTCCAAATAGACCTCAAGCAAAATTTCATCTTTTGTGTATGTGCAAGTTATTAGAGGAAATAAAATACATGAGGGTAATATAAAGTAGAGGACTTGGTTTTGGAACGTCCTAGGTATTTTTCTATCTTGGTATGTATATGACTATAGAGCATCAAGAAGATGTTTGCATGTTGTACTAGTGTTTTTTATTGAGATGCTCAAACTTGGATTGAAGATTTTGTCATCTAGTCTTCCCATTTTCTAAAACAATTTATTATTTTTCTTTATTTAGATTAAGATATTTTCACTATTTTAGCTAGCCAAACATATCTAATTAGGTTTTGTGAACCTAGCACTCAAGTAAATATAGTCTTCCTTTTGTAAAGTCAAATCTACTTCACTATATTTTGTGAACTCAATGTGAAACTACTTTAAAAAAAATTCAAAATAATATTTTATCATTCCTTTGGGCAGTCCTAAGTTTGGTTAGAATGGCCAACATTGAAGAGGCATACAAAAGTTTCCTTGAGTGTTGAGGAGAAGCTAAACAAGAGGTTTGATGGAAAGAAAAGAGGGCAAGACCAAGGAGGAAGAGATAGTGGCAGGTCTTTTGGAAGCCAAAAAGAGAACCAAAAGACCAATGAAGATGTGGGTACCATCTAAAACTAGAGGAATGATGATTTAAACCACTCCCATGATCTAAATTGTGGAGACTAGTGAGGAAGAGGAAGAGGAAGAGGAAGAATACAAGGGCTAGGAAAAGAAGGTTTTTGTGGTACATGTTTTCACTATGGAGAAAAGGATTGAGCTTATGAATGCCCTCAATGCCAGGAAAGGACATATAAGAGAATTGAAGGCTAGGAAAGGGTTATGCATGTGGATTAAGATGATAATTCATCACATTCAAAAGATAAGAAAGAGGAGAGGTCATAATCAATAGAGAGTCTTGCTGAGTGGTGGAAATGAACTTGAACAAAGGAGGGGTTTGTTCATATCTAATGCAAGTGTAAGGTTAAATATTGTAATGTGATTATCAAGGTAGGAATATTGAAAATTTATTGTCAAAGTAGATGTTCATGAAGATAAAGCTCAAGAGAGAGAAACACCCACATCCATACCAGATTGCTTGGGTACAAGATGACCATAAGGTCATTGTATTGTGATAAATTATTTTGGAACGTCCTAGGTATTTTTCTATCTTGGTATGTATATGACTATAGAGCATCAAGAAGATGTATTGTTGGGAAGGTTATCATTGTCTGATAGGTATGTTATACATGATGGTTGTATAAATGCTTATTCTTTGATGAAGGATGGAGTTTGACACAAGATCAAACCCCTAATGAAGGAAGAATAAAAGGTATATGGTAGTTCTAGGGTATGTAATTTTTTATGGAAGAAATTTTATGGCTGTCATGAAATATTAGCTCTTGTATTATTCTTTAGTTCTTAGAGTGGATAAGGAAGGTAGCAGAGAATTTCTAATAGAGATTTCAAGTCTATTAAATGAGTTAAAATATATTGTATCTAATAATGTCCCTAAGTATTTGCCACTAGTAAGGCAAATCAATCATTAAATAGATTTAGTCCCTTGAGCTAGTTTTTCTAACAAGACTTCTTATAGGATTACTCATATTGGGATAAAAAGAGTTGAATAGACAAGATCATGAATGGTTGAGAAAATGTTTGATATAGGAGATCCTAAGTTGATGTGTAGTACCTATAGTACTAGCACCAAAGAAGGATGGAGACTGCAGGATGTATACAAAATCTAGGGCCATAAACAAGATAACTAGAAAATATAGAATTACCCTCCCAAGGATGGATGATCTTATGTATTGTTTGAGTGGAGCTCAATATTTCATTAATATAGACCTCAAGAGTGGCTATCACTAGATATGGATTAGAGAGGGTGATGAATGGAAGACTACATTCAAGACCAAAGAGGGTCTATATGAGTGGTAATGCCCTTTGGACTAACCAATGCACTAGGCACCTTCATGCGACTTATGAATGAGGTACTAAATAAATTTATGAGAAAATTTGTTATTATTTATTTAGATGATATTTTGATTTTCAGTAAGGCTCTAGATGAACATTTGTTGCATATTCATAGAGTCTTTGACAAGCTAAGGGAAGAGAAAATTTTGATTAATTTTAAGAAGTTTAGATTTTTCTAAATGGAGTTAGTATATTTGGGGTTTGTTGTCTCACTCGATGTTCTAAAATGGACCCACAGAAGGTGAAGGTCATCCTAGAATGGCCTACCCCAAGGTTAGTAGTTAAGGTGAGATCATTCCACATTTTGGCTAGTTTCTATAGTAAGTTCTTTAGAAAGTTTATTCCCCTAACTAAAAAATGAGGGAAAGAAATGAGTTCAAGTGGACTACAAGAGCTTCAAAGAGTTTTGAATTGTTGAAGAAGAAGGTGATAGAGAAACCTGTGTTAGCACTCCTTGATTCCAACAAGGTATTCCAAGTGGATTTTGATGCCACTGGTAGTGCCATTAGAACTATATTGAGCCAAAAAGATAAGCCTATTGCATATTTTAGTAAGAAATTGAATGTTGCAAAGAAGAAGCTAATTGTTTATGATCAAAAGATCTATGCAATAGTTCAAGCATTAAAGAAATGGATTCATTATTTGCTTCCAAAATAATTTTTTTTTTATACTAGTCATTAGACATTATAATACTTAAGTAACCAAGGTAAATTAAATTAGAGGCACTTGAAATGGGTAGATTTATTATAGAGCTATGCAATTACGTTGAAACATAGAAGTGGACAATCTAATAGGGTTGCAAATGCATTAAGCAGGAGAAACATTTTATTGACATGAATGTAGGTTGTGTAGTTTGGTTTGAGGAACTCAAGACTTTGTACCCTAAGGATCCTAATTTTGTAGAGTTTTGGAAGGATTACAATGAACATATTGCTCTACATAAGACAAGGTGGCTAGACTACATGATCCAAGATAGTATGTTATTCAAAGGGAGTTACTTATAGATTATGATAAGTTATATGAGGGAGAACTTGATCAAAGATAAACATAATGGAGGAATGGTAGAATACTATGGCTAAGATAAGACCATTTTCATTATTAGTGAACATTATCTTTACCTCAGTTTTCAAGAGATGTGAAAAAATTTATGCATAGTTGTCAAGTGTGTTAGAAAACTAAATGAGTCAATTAGAATACATCACTCTACCAGCCATTTCATGTTCCATCCAACCCTTGGGAAACATAAGTATGGAATTTTTTATTGGGATATAGAGGAAATAAAGGGGTAATGATTCAATATTTTTTTTGGTTGGAATATTTTCAAAGATGGTTCATTTCGTTCCTTTCTGTGAGACCTAGGATGCGGTTCACGTGGCAAATTTAATCTTTAGAGAGGTGGTAAGGTTACATGATCTTCCAAAGAGTACAATTTCAAACCAAGATACAAAGTTTGTAAGGTATTTTTGGAGAACCCTATGGAATAATTTGAAGGTTTCGTTACACATCATCCAAAAACTAATGGGAAAACTAAATTATTGAACAAAAGTCTACGTAATTTGGTGGGTGCTTTGTAGGTGATAAGCTCAAGGGATTGGATTTGATTCTACCATTAGAATAATTTCATTATATAATTTTTTAAATAGGAGTACTAGTAGGTTACCATTCCAAATTTTGTATGGTAGTAGTCCAAGGACTACACTATAACTGAGGAAGATGAAGCATTGAGGCATTACTAGTGTTGAGGAAAAGGACTTTTGAACATGTCAAAAACTTGTATGAAGAAGTGCATGAGCATATTAATAGGATGAAAATGTAGTATAAGACTAAGGGTAGATCAAAAGAGGAGGTATAAAGAGTTCCAAGTTGGGATTAGGGTATGGTGTACTTGAGAAAATAATTATTTCTAATGGTTGTCAACAACAAGTTGAAGATGAAGATATTTTGTCCCTACAAGATTTTTAATAAATGTGATTTAGGGAATGCATATTAGGTGGATTTAATGGATGGAATCCACATTTCTCCTATTACAATGTTGTAGATTTAATAGAGCATCATGGAGATGGTATAGAGGAGGAACTAGTACTTGAGTCGTGTCCATTTCCTACCTCTAAGAATGTTTTTTCAAAAACACAAAATAGAACCCCCATGATAGGTTGGTCCAAGATTAACTTTGATGGAACTACAAATAACTTACAAAGTAATATTGTTGTTAGAGGAACAATCAAAATGGATATTGAAAACTTAGTGGCAACCTATAGTGGTAAGTTATAGAACTACACAAATTGCTAAGCTAGAGGAGTGAACCTCTTTTGGGGGCTCAAGATTGTGCTTTTGATTGGTGTTATAGCTTTATTAGTTGAAGGGAATTTGAAGCTCATTATCAACATTGTTAAAGGGTGGTTCATCAAGGTCAACTAGTCAATTGATGGAATTATAGAAGATGTTTGTATACTTCTTCTAGTTTTAATTCATTTGATATTAAACAAGTTTTGCAGAAGGATATAAGTTAGCAGAGTCAGTTGTTGCAATATGCTATAGTTGGGGGGACTGAGGTGCTGGAGAAATTTGTATTATCTCCCACAAGTGTAAAAACTCTATATTGGGTGTGGTATCTCCTATTGTGTAGTTTATGGTTTTGGTCCTTATATTGTTGTAACCCTTTCCTATTTCATATTGATCAAGATATTTTGATTGTAAAATACTATTTTAAATTTGAAACTAGACTTGATGATGTGGCTCAATGGCTTGGAGATGTGAAATTTCCACTCTCAAAATGACATCAAAAGCCCTATAAGGTGTGTTATTTTATCTAGGTGGTCTTTAGAGAATTATAAAAAAGTGTTAAAATGAAGATGGTCCCCATATTAATGAGATGAAATCATGGGTGGATCACATAATCACTTTAAAATTTATAATTTCTTCTCTTGTAAAGGACAGAAATAATTTTATCTTGTGTTGAAAAGACCCTCACTTCTAGGGAATAGTAACTTGCATAAGACTAATTTATGAGAAGGATGAATTAATGATTATACTCAATGAAATTGTACACATTTATCTTTATTTTAAATCACTTTACAAAATTTTTAAGCTTCCCTAATAATGTTGAAGGTGTTTTTCTATAGAGTGAGTTATATTGGCCATTTGTTGTAATAATGGGTGGGGATTGTGTCTGTATTGAGTTGGGTAAGAAATATGATTTCAATAATGACACCATGGTGTGACATATTTTAAAGGAAGGGGAAGTGTCTAATTATGTCAAATCTGTAATGGGTTTGATAAAGGTTTGTTTGTTTAGTTTGTCAACTCCTAGGAAGAGGAGATTTACTGGTGAGGGTATCTCTTTCGAGATTAGTAAGGATTTGATAACAAAGACTATTGAGACATTATTTGAATGAAGGAAATAGAAAAATAATATCTGTGTGTTTGATAAGAATACTCTAAATGGCCTTTTCAAGGGAAGTGAAATGTTGGAAACTTACAATTGGAACAATTATTGTTTTGTGATTGATGTCAAATATATGGATGAGACATATTGCAATGTAATCTAAATGTCATATCTATTTGATTGATAAAGAGGATTTGAGAAATTTATCATAACTATAGCAGCTAGAGGAAAGGTTGAATTTATGAAAAGGAAGTTACAATGCACATTTGATTAGATAGACTTTGATAAAGAAAAATAATTATTTATGTCAAGAAAGTTAAGAAAAGCCAAAAAAAAAAGAGTAAAATACTAAGGAGTACTGAGTAATGCTAGTGTAAAATGAGCTATAATTAGTGTTGACCAAGAATTAGCATCAACCAAACAAGTTAGTTGATGCTGAACTAGATTATACTATTAGAGATTGTCAAGTGACAATAAAATTACAATTTCAAAGAAATCATAAGCTCAAGTTGATTGTATTGATTTCTTGGAAGATGTAAAATGTGTTGAAGATAAGATTGATGAGTTGGATCATTAAATTTAAGGAGGTGATTAGGTAAAAACCTAATAGATAGATTCTAGAGAAGTTTATAGAGGATGATCAAGAAGATGAATAGATGCATTGAATTGAGTTGAATATGATCCTAAACCCTATGATCTATGGTGGATGTAGAAAATGTTACAACATGAATTTAATATTTAAGGAGGTACAAAAGTGATCATTAAGTATTGTGTCTAGTCAAAGCCCAACCAAGCCTAGACAATGTATGAAAGAGTTTGTATGTGAAGGGAGACATACAGAGTAAATTTGATCAAAAAAAGATAAGAGTGTCAATGCAAAGATAAAGGAGAAAGCTTGCATATATGATGATTTTATTGATAAGTGAATTAGAGTAGAAGGCTTAAGTGTTGACAAGAAGAGTGGAAAAATTACTTGAAGGGTGACCAAGTAGATCAAGATCAAAGATGACAATGGATGGTTTATCAGTGAACTAGAATAAGGATTCAATAGAGATCTGAACCTACAAAAGTGAGTTGTAATTATACAGATCAAACTTATTGTTTCTTTCTTATCATTGTAAATAGTTTGTATTGAAATCCTTTTAACAAAGTTTGACCTATAGTTATTTGAATACTTAACAGTCTATGTAAATCCTTTAACTGGGTGACAGTCTAAATGGAATGATAAAAGTCCTCTTACAAGGCCACTCCTAATAGGGTGATTAAATCCTCTAACTAGGTCACATTAAATAGTGTGTATTGTAACCTTCAATAGGGTTAGCTCCTAACAAAGCTCACTTAAAAAGAGTGAAAAAGAGTGACATGTTGCTGGTGGTTTTCCCAAATTAGGTTTCCACAAAATCCTAGTGTCAAACTATGATGAATGTTTCATGGATGTTTATATTTGGTAATGTTTTCATCATGCAATACAAGTTAAGTTTATGACAGTTTTACAGTAGAGATTGAGCAATAGTAGGATAAGCAAAATGGTGAAAATGTTTAATGTTTAATTGTTCAAGTGGTACATATAGACCTTGAGTAACTAATTGGGGTATGTCCCTTTCAATAATGTAATAATATAGGACTCTGGTCTCAAGCAAGACTAGAGGTTTTCTTCTCCGTTCTTTTCTACCAGTGCCCATTTGAATGAAGATACTCTATTGTACTTTTATTAATTTTAATATAATCAAGGCCTCGTTCATTCACTTATAAATAATAATAATAATGAAGGAGACTTAGATATAATATTTAGCCGATTTGTATTTGTGATGTATTTAAAATAAACCTTTGGGCTTGTATGCCTAAATTTGTATATTGTTTGGTGACTACTGCTCTACTTCTTCCCCTTCATCATTATGGATTTAGTTTGTACTTCATTATGCTTTAAGCAGAGCAAGAGGTTTATTGATTCCCTTGTTACTGATTAGTTTATAACCTTAGTGAGGCAATAAGAATGAATTCATGTTGGCTACTGATTCAGACTTCTCCTCTTATACTCATAAGTATACGATAAGAATAAGATGAATCAATGAACATCTTAAATTATTGAAATTAGTTAATATAATATTGATTGATCTATTCATTCAAACTAGATAAGAATCCTGAATATCTAATCCATTCTAAGTATAAAAAGTAAACCGAATAGGATACGGGATGAGCTTCTAGATAAATATTCATTTAAAACATATTATAAATCTTTTCTAATTAACTCCATTGGTACAATTTAGGATTCTTATTGTATGAAGAGTCTCTTAGTATATTGATTGGTCTATTTACTCCTCCCATTTTTTCTGATCATGTTGATTGGGTAATAATCCCATATTGGAAGATAGTTGTATTTTTTCATGCAGATGGTTGGTGGATCACTTCTTCATGGTAGGATCCTTAATGAATTTAGCTTGGAACCTTGCCTCTCTTTTGATTTATGTTCCCTTTTTCAAAGGAAGTCTATTTGTTCATCAAATTTTGTATAAACCTGTATAAAGTTTCATATAAACTAGGGTATGCCCCTTTTAAATTGTATAATATAGGACTTCGATTTTGGGCAAGATTGGAGATTTTCTTGCTCCATTCTTTCCTACCAGTGTCCATTTGAATGGAGAATTCTGTAAATTCAAATTTATTTTATTTAATATAATACACGACTTCGGCCATTTACCAATATATATATATATATATATATATATATCATAGGAATTAACCAATAATTTGATGAACCAAATAAAAATAGGAGATTTTATTGGAACCCTTAGTGATATAATGGACACAATAGAATATAATAATAACATAGAAATATATCAAACTCTTATTTCAAATGCAAAAAAAATCAATATTTAGGTACAACTTGCAATGAGATAGGAATAGAAACCCCTAACCATGGTAAAATAATTCCTAAAAGAGGATCTATAAATGAATTGAGAAAAAGAGATGGTGAAGCCAAAAACTAGTAAAAAATCTCCAATTTATTTAATGTAGGGAGGGGGAAGTTCCCTCCCACATTACCGTGAAAATCATGACTTGGAATGTTAAGGGTCCAAATGCCCATAAAAAATAAAGACTACTCAAAAGGTGCTTAAAAACTTAAATTTAGAAATTTTAATGATACAAGAAATAAAATTAATGAAATAAGAAATCACCAAAATTAAGAAAAAAAAAGGAATATGGAAAATAGAAAACACTATCACATCCATTGCTTCAGGAGGGCTAGCAATCATTTGGGACACTAGGAGATTTAAATATGAGAACACTATCAATGAATCCAATTGGATGGGAGGATGGATCAAGAGTATAAATAGTAAATTATCTTTATTTCTAAAAAATGTCTATGGAAAGGGCCAGTTAATACACTAGGGACAACTCAACTTTGGAAAAACCTATAAGTTTTTATAAACACACACAAAGATTGGACATACATTTTAGGAGGAAATTTTGATGCAATAAAAGATTTTGATGAAAAAATAGGAGGTGTTTGACGAATTTCACAATCATCAAAATATTTCAATAAATGGATCATAGGTAACAACCTTTTATACATGAATATAGATGATAGTTTGTATACATGGAACAACAAAATTACGGGCTATGACTCCATTATAGAAAGATTAGATAGATTTCTATTTAGTGGGGGCCTAACAACTTTTAGTTATATATTTTTGGCTTCAATCAACACAATTTCTAAATTAGATCACTTCTCGGTGGCTTTGAAAATTAAAGAAGGATCCAAACAAGTTAGAAACCATTATAATTTAGAAATATGCAGTTCTTAGATAATAAATTCTTGAAAAGTTTAGAAAAATGGTGAGTAGAGGAATCCTTTCAAGGATAAAAAATGTTTTGCTTCATATGAGCTCAAAAAACTAAAAGTCAAAGTTAAAAATTGGAACAAACAACACTTTAGGAATATGTTAGAAGAAATGAAACACACAGAAAATGAAATAAAGGAACTAAATGAAGAAATTTTCAAAAATAGAATGGATAACAACAAACATTTCAGAGAAAATGAATTATTACACAAACAAGAGAACATTCTTCTAAAAGAATAAACATTCAGGAAATAAAAGTCTCAAGAAACCTGGCTTCAAGACAAAGACTAAAGTACTAAGTTTTTCCACAACAATACATAACAAAGAATATTAATCAACATAATAATTGAAATTAAGAATAGCTAGAGAAATCGGGTGGAAGACCCTTCAAAAATTTCTAAAGAAGTTATATATTTCTTTGAAAAAACTCTTAATAAATGGGAAGCATCTAATAATGATTAAAGAAAAAGTTTATTAAATGTATCCCCAAAATAATAACTAGAGAAGACAATGAACTACTAAACAAAAGTTTCTCAAAAGAAGAAATAAAAAATGCACTATTTTCAATTGAAACTAGATAAAGTCCCATGTCTAGATGGTCTACAAGCAATTTTTTTTCCAGAAATGTTGGAATTTTCTAGGGGGTGAATTATGTGAAGCAATAGAGAACACAAGGAAGTCAGGGGACATTCTTAAGGAAATTAATAATACTTTTGAAGCACTCATACCATAAAAAGAAAACCGTTAAAGATTTAGCAATTTTAGACCAATAACATTATGGAATACCATCTATAAAATATTACCCAAAGCAATAGCCAATGGACTTAAGTCATTTACCGTACACTCATTTTAGAAGAACAAACATGGTTTGTCCCTAGAAGATCCATTTTTTATGGGATTATTATCATTTAAGAACTTATTTATTCAATAACCTAAAACATTGAACCAGGTATGATTATCAAAGTGGACATTCAAAAGGTTTATTATAAAGTAAATTGGCATTACCTATGTACATGTTTAGAGGCATTTGGCTTCTCAAACCAATGGATAAATATAATTTTTTATCAATCATAATTCAAATCCCAAAATATTAGTATTAGTCAACAATATGACACAAGGTTTCTTTGATATCTCCAAAGGCCTCAAACAAGGAGACCCTATAACTTATCCTATTCGTGATTATGGATGAAGCCTATGGAAAAATGATAACCAATTACCATCAAAATGGTTTAATGCTATGAATTAACATCACATAAAATACTACTAATATAACCCACCAACAATTTACAAATGATACTATTTTACCTGCAAAAAGTTCTTTAATAAAAGCTAGAAACCACAAAGAAATCTTAACTGCATAGCATCAGGTCAACAAGTGAATTCAGATTTAGAAATCTTTTTCTTCAATATCAAACCTCAAGTAGAAGACAAAATATGCAATATCTTAGGTTGCCAAAAAGGAAGATTTTTATGTAAATACCTAGGAATCCCTATTAACATGAATAATAGGTCTTCCAATGCTTGGAACCAACTCACATCAAAATATGATGCTAAAATGGATAATTGGACAGGAAAATGGCTCTCAAAAGTAGGAAGGGCTAGTATGATAAAATATATTTTATTTGCTCTCCCCTCTTATCAAATGTCTTCTACATCTTTCAACCAAAGCTTTAGAAGTATGATGGAAAATAAGATTGGGATTGGCAAAGGACATCTCCCAACAAGAAAATGGTCCTCATTAGCCAGAACAAACTATGCAGACCTATACAATTTGGAGTTATTGGCGTTAAGGAACTTAAGTGGTAAAATTTAGCTCTAGGAGCTAAATTAGTTTGGACAAGGTATCAACAATCAAACAAAAAGTGCGCAAAAATCCTCTACCAAAAATACCTCAACCCAAATGATAATGCTAGCATTTTTAGAATTAATGATCCTTCTAAAGGTTCCAAAGTCTGGAATTTCATGTTAGATAGTAGGAAAATCATTAGTAGAAAATTATCGCGAGACATTGTTTTAGGGAACACAACTCTAATCTAGGAGGATTCATGGGGAGGATATCCTCCTCTAAAATTATTAATTACTTCACATACTTATGAATACTTACCTCTTTATGGGAGACACTTTCAACAACTACATAGAATTCTTTAAGGGAGATCCTTATTTAAAATGGCATTAGAAAATATAGACAATACACCCCTAACAATACATGAGAAAAATGAACTAATTTATACTCTCTCTTCTAGGTATATTACCCCAAAAACTCAAAAAACTCTTTAGTATGGTTATGATCCAAAACATGAACTTATAATGTTAAGGAAGGGTATCAACTTTCAGTTCAAAAATAACATTGGATTCCTACAAATTTAACTATTGATTTATGTTGGGATAAAATGTGTCTACTAAAGGGAGGATTATTTTCTTGGATAACACTTCAAAATTGAATTCTAACTACTAAGTGGTTTAAGAAAATAGGGTTTTCAAAGGACCCTGAAGATGCATCCTTTGTAAATCTAATGGGAAACTACATATCATATCCTTCTCAACTGCCCATATACTACAAATGTAAGAAATGACTCGTTAACAAACTACATTTTCAAACACCTCTACCCAGATTCAGTCTCATTATTTTAGAGTTGGCCCACTAAAGTAGGACATTACCTATTTGATTCATCATGGAAAATCATACCTTCAAGAACTATTTGGGAACTATGGAAAGACCAAAATTGTAAGATCTTTAAGGAATTACCTAGAAAAAGACTCATTAATAAAATAGAGACACACATTGTAGAAATAATTAATAGTAGGTTTAGAAACTTGCATTGCAACAACATTTCACCCTCAAATTGGGACAATTATATGAAAAATGAATGGCTTGACCTAATCACTCTTGCACAAATAGGTACATGAGATAAGGAATCAATTATATTCAGGAAAAACTGTAAATAGGCTCCCCCTCAAATTAACTGGTGCAAGTTACATTTTGATGGTGCCTTAAGAGGTAATCCGAGGAAAGCAGACATAGGTTGCATTATATTTAATTGGGAATATAAAGTTTGCGCAAAGATCTGCAAACCCATAGGTATTGCAACCAACAATATTGCTGAAATATAAGCTCTTATTGAAGGTCTCATTCTATGTAAATCATTAGGAACTTTTTTAGAAATTGAAGAAGACTAGCAAATTATAACCAATGCAGTGCACAAAGGCACTACACCAAATTGGACTCCCAACTCAAGATTAGACAGGGTGATCAACCTTCTCAAACATTTTGAATTAACCACATGCAAACATGTTTATAGAGAAGGTAACAAAGGTGCAAACCTCTTAGCTAATTTAGGAGTAGATGGAGAATATTTTATTCAAACATAATACAATTATCTTTAATAGATTCTGATTAGTTACTAGTTTTTAAAATTAAATTTAAACTAAAATCTAATACATGTAAGAAAGAAACTACATAACTTCATACTCACTAATATTGGGCTGAATAATTATGATAAGTTAGAGATTTTGTGTAAGAACGTCCTTGGTTTAATTAATATCTAACCTCTTGATTTTAGTTGGTTAAGTTTATTGTATAGACAACAACATGGACCAGAACTTCACAAAGAAGCCAAGATTATTTATTAAACCCTCTCAAATAAGAGGCTCACAATTTACCATTGTGTTGTAGGCTCTTGCATAAGACCTTGGTCAATTATTGAGTTAGAGAACAAAAAATAAAAATTCATTGAAAAATTCAACTAGATATAAGTCAAATGCAAATATAAAGAATGAAAAAAGAATGTCAAGATTTCTTAAAATAAAATTTTGTATACCTAGTCTCAGAAGATAATGTAATGTCATTATCTATACATTTCACAAGATTAACACACTTCTTCTAAATATCAACTATCATTAAATTTATTTTTAAATATAAATTTTAACTAAGAATATTTATTTAACCTAAGTTACTTTACACAATTAATCTAAATTAATAAACACAATTAACCAAAAAGTAACTTCCAACATGATTTTCCTTTACACTTGTAATAACACTTTGAACCTTATTAAAAATAAAGCCCACAATTAACTTTTGAAAATCAACCGCCCAAACCAAATGTATGATTCAATACTCCAACCAAGTGGAATCCATATTCAAAAAGATAAAGAAATTAAAAAATTGTCAATAACCTTAAAGAAAGTTTCACAACAACCAAAGTTTTAAGAAGATACTTTTTATTTTAGAAGTATCCTACTTTTGAATACATTATTATTTCCTCAAAAGACTTTTGAATACAATATGCCAGTTCATATTTACTTTTAAAAATAATTTATAAATACTTTAAAAAAACTAATCCACTGTACAATCACATCAAACATCAGTCATGAATATTAATTAAATTTAAAACAAATGTTTTTTAAAACATAATTTTTTATTAAGATTGACGAAAATAAATTTATTATTTTTCATTTAATTAATTATTTTCAAATTTAAAAACCACGTCCTCAGATCTTTGATACTTTGTCTGTACATTAAATACAACTTTTCAAGCAGTTATCATAAATTCTAGCACTAACGAAAGATTTAAATTTGTTTACTCCCGTTAATTTAATATGCTGACGAAATAAGCGCATTCAAATGAGACTAATTCAGATATTTATTAAAAAATAAAGTCCTGAAGAAAGCAAAACATGTGTAGAGACTTGGAAAAAAACACGGGGCCCACTATTTTAGCTTTCTAAATACAGGAGCCTGTGGCCGACGTTTTCGTAGAACGGTTCAAATATAGAAATGAAAATCAAATTTCAAAGAAAATTATAGATCCACCAAAAGTCAGATGTGGTTGAACAAATCTTAGGGCTTTCTCCGACTTCACACGAAATTTAACCATCATCAACAAATCTACTGAACATTTGGTAAGCTACACATCTGCAATGCAAATTAAGATCTCCAATATATGCCTTTGCGTTTCTGCATTCTAATAATAAACGAAGTCAAGATTGCTTGTTCAGACTTTAATTTGCTTAATTCATTAGAAGAGCTTTTGCAGATTAAGTGTAAAGGGCAACTGAATAAGCGATTTGTGTTCATTTGCAGTTTTTAGGGTAAGAAATCATGGAGAGGTACGTCATAGAGGTGGAAAAGGGTAAAGAAGCTGCCGATGGCAGGCCTTCTGTAAGCTCTGTATACCGCTCTGCTTATTGTAAGGACGGATTTCCTGCACCTGCCGCTGGCATCGAGAGCTGCTGGGATATTTTCACGTATGAAAATTCAATTTCATCAAACTTGTTGTCCATGAATAAGTAGAAAGTAATTAATTGCGAGAAGTCTTTAATTTGCTTTTGCGTAATTTGGGTCGTTCTGATCTCGTTTTCTACATAAATTTTATCCTGTGTTCGTAAATGGGCTGTTTTCATGGCTATATCATAGTATCATTTAATTAGGTAGATTTTCATTTTCATGATGAATTTTCCGTCTTGGATGTCCTCGTCATTCAACACAAGGTGTCCTTCGACAAAGATGCCACCATAATAACTCGCGAAGCTCTTGCAATGACATTTATTGGAAGTTATTTAGATGCTTTCGTGTAGTTTTTAATTTTTGGTAGAATTTCTACATGGGCTGTTCTCCCTTGTTGGATACGTTACCTCCACATTTATAGTCTGAATTTTTGCCTGATCAATCCTTTAAATTTGTCCATATTAATGGCATGTACTAGCATGTCATGGAGTATTTAAACAAGTCATTATTTATCGCATAAGATAAATTATTTTTATCTTCTGAGCTTTTCTCTTGTGAGTTGTTTTTTTAATTTTGACATGAGTTCTTTATGTTTTAGTTCTTTTTGGACTAATGTGACATGCTTATTGTTCATGAAAAATTGTTAGTATTTGAAGTAAAGAATTTTGTTTTTGTTATAATTTTTTTTTTTTTCAATTTGATTTTCTTCTGACAAGTTAATTGTTAGCATCCTGATGATGGATCACAGAGTGTGATTCAAAATGTTGATGTAAAAAATTGTTCACACAATCAAATCTAGAAAACAAATTACAACACTAATGGATTGTGAAAATCTGATAGCTCTAAAAGTTAAATTAAATTCATTTATTTATTTAGCTATTTGAAACTTTGTATCACAAAATTTGCATCTATAATTAAAATTATTAGTATTTGAGGTAAGGGTTTTTCCCTCTCTATTTATGCCATTTTGAGCTATTAGGTAAATGTTCATGATAGGGAGTTCTATTTAATTATTGCTGTTGTTAACTGAACAGATCAAAGATTTAAATTTCATCTGTCCTCTTTTCAATTGCACCACTTCACCGTTAAGCATAGGCCGATTCTGGAAAACTGGCCTGATAGAGTTGTGTTAATGTTGGCCCTAATAACAATATCTAATTGTTTGTAAACAATATTAATATGCTATGAAATCTGAAAAAAGAAACAGGGCAAGGTTAAGATAGATGGTATAAAGATAAATATATTCAGAAGCTCATTAATTCTAGTAAACATTCTTACTGCTGATAATCTATGTTTATTTTTGGGGACAATATATAATATAGGTTTTAATAACCTCGATTTGCTGAACATTTTATAGAGTAAAACCAGTTCTCAATCATCCGCGTTTCTGTATTGAAATTGAGGGGATATTCCATTTTCAATAGACTGATGAACTGGGAAGAAATGACAAATTTAGCTTATTTGTAAATATTAATGACTAAAACAATCTCTAACACAGATGAATTTGAGAAGAGTATGATTAGTAAAAACATAATAATAATTGGAAGAGAAACATGGTAATCCATTTGATCAGATTATGTAATACTAAATAGCTGTAATTAGTGTACAGCGTAAATAATAAATAAAAACTTAGGAATGTAATCAAGTCCAAGGATATATTGTCTTTTGCCTGAAGTTTTTGTGATATTTGCCACCATTTTAATCGAAATAATTTTCTTACTTTTTAGGAATTTATGGTTATTTTCCAAATTTGTTTTTAACTTTTTAGGGAAATCTCCCATTTTAGCATCTGCACTGTGGATTGCGGAGCTGATTGAAGGCTGACAGCTAGTTTCGTCTTGATGTCAAGCACTAAGAGATTTATGGTTATTATAGAGATTTGAGACTTCCACAGTCTATAAGAATTGAGAGGAAGGGAAACTTGGAATAACTGTCTTGCCAATTTTTGCATTAATGTTTTGGAGCACATTCTGTGATCTGGGTGTGATGATTGATCAAACTGCAACGGGAAAATTTGATCTTTGGAAATCAACTTCTAGAGTTTTTTGCATCAATATTTTGGAAGTTAATGACTTCAATCCATGTTGCTTCAGATTGAAGGTACTAGTTAGAAACACTTTGGGAGGAGCAGATGGAGGCGAAACTTGAAATTCAAAACTTTTTGTTGTTATCAGGGTTAATGGAGTAACACAATAAACAAATGCACAATTATTCTCTGGTTGTACTTAGCATACATGGAAGCTATGGTACCTTTGGAATACAGTGTCACTTGGATTATGTAAATTTTAGCACCATGGTTGATCTGCAATCTTAAGTGCCAATATGTCCGGACCATTCATTCATGCTGTTGAAATCTTGGAACCACAACAAATTCTTTAGTTATGTTTGTAGGTGAACACCAATGTTTGTTAGAAGATCTGCTACTTGGTCTGATCAAATATCTCGCTAAAGTTGAAATTTGTAGGTTGTATTTTCTAGTTAACACACAATACATGGTTAATAATAGTGGCAGGTGTCCTTAGACTCTCATGTTCTAGTGTCTAGTCAATAACAATCTTCGTATGTTTGATCTGGGTTGCTGCTTCAGCTGCATTAGTAATGTGTGTCTTGTGTAAGCATGTTGTATTGAGTATTAAAATTTTCCCTTCATATTCCAATAATCAATGCCCCTTCTACTGCTCTTGTTGATTTCTGTATGATGCTACATCAAAATTACACTACGAAGTTTTTGGTTGAGTGACTCCATTTCTCCGAGAATCTTTATGTCCTGAAACTACTTTTCCCTTAATTAGTTTTTGAAAAAAATTATAGATTTCAACATTTGTGGCTCTGAATGTCCTGTTCTTCAGTAGTTTGACTGAAAGAAACTGTTGGAAGAAAATTCAAACTGTCATATATTGGATACTGGTAAAATAGAGTAGTTGGTTTAGTGTAATTTCAATTACTTCTACGGTTCTACTCTCCTCTGACTATTTTTATTAGTTTCATTGGCATGCTGTTGAAATCGTGTGATAATTAATCATGGATTGAGGTTTTAAGCAGAATGAATCTCACTGTAATTGCTTATTCAGTTTTATTGGAAGGCTACTTCTGATGAACTTGATTCTATAGGGTGATGGAAGATTTGTTTTCACAACCTCTTGTTTGTCCAAAGTTCTTCATTTCAAATAAATAGGTTGGAATGATCTATTGAAAATAAGGTTGTCAATGTTGAATTTATTGGTTGCTGATTCCATTTCTCTGTATATTATTTGTTGTCCTATGATTTCTAGTTTCTGTCATTCTTTAGATAATGATATAATTGGTGAGTAGGGCACTTGGCCAGTTTGCTAAGGTGGAACAATAATTCTGAAATTTTCTAATGCCTTTCTACAGTCATGCCGTGCAAAAGCATCCACATAATCCAATGCTAGGACAGCGTGAGATCGTAAATGGAAAGGTTAGCATAATTAATTTTGGTTTAGCTTGTGTATTCTCCTCTAAATTGATCATACGCTAATTTAAATATAGTCCCATGTATGTAGTATTTCATGTCAGGATGCTTTGCTTGCTGAGTTATGACTTTATATGATGGCACAGGCAGGTGGATACAAATGGCTTACATACCAGGAAGTTTATAACATGGTTCTGAAAATTGGGTCTGCTCTTCGGAGCTGTGGCATTGAGCATGTAAGTGAAAAATGCAATGTGTTTTATATCTTTCTTTTGTTGTAATTTATAACTTCACATGTTTGCGTTCTTCAAAAAATTAATGCTCCTCTCCTTTTTCGTTAAAGTTTTTGAATGGGGAATCATGAGCTTTTCATTAACTCATTTAATGTTATAGATCATAATTTTTGTGGGTTTACTTTGTTATTAACCTATTTGTGCTTGTGGAGAACACCTTGTATGATAGATAAATTGTCTGCCACACAAGTCTGGAAATTCAGGATCCATATGATGTTCCCATAACTTTCCATGATGGATATATCAATCATTTCTTCTGCCCAGCATTATTGATATTTGTTCTTTTTCTCTTTATATACTGTATGGCAAAATGCCTGGAGTCTTATTTCAAGTATTAAAATTACTATCTTCTACTCTTCAGGGAGGACGCTGTGGGATTTATGGAGTAAACTGTCCTGAATGGATTGTTAGCATGGAGGTATAATCAATTATGTTATTATTGGAGCATTTTATTAGGACATGTTTAGTTCTGTTCATAGTTTGTTAGGGTAGACAGAGTTTGGGGTATGGTGTAGATTTTATTAAACTAAAAGTGTTATGCATTGAAATTAAATTCAGTTCTTCCATGTTCTCCATTCAGCTAGACACGTGAATTTCCTGATGTGATTATTCTCCTGTAGAAGATAATATTAAGTCAGAAATAGCCGTCTGTCTGATTTTTATTTACGTGCTGTGGTGAGTCTACCTGCTTTGTCCATGCTGATGTTAATTTTTTGTGTCTGTATAGGCTTGCAATGCCCATGGCATTTATTGTGTCCCTCTGTATGACACTCTTGGTAAGTACTGTCTTCAGAATAATTCCAATTTGGATGTTCCGTTGTGTGCTTTTCCATATTCCATAATTATGAAAGATACTGTTGGTAGAAATTAGATGAGTAAATATTGAGACATGTATTTTTCTGTAGTGATTCTGTTTTGTAGACATGGCTACACCACACAGTAATCATTCAGTTAAATTAGAATGCACTCCAAAAGATCTTTCATAAGAGAGCACAACATGGATCAATATCCCACATGATGGAAATGAAATGATATGAACCACACACATATGCATCTTAATAGCACTTGAGTTGGTAAATTCAAACATACAACCTACCTACCTATTTGAGTTGTAGCTAATATGAGGTTGTGTGCTACAACCCTAATATGTCAATATATTATGAATATAGGTGCATGTGAGATTCGGTTTGTGCAAAAAAAGTGGAATAGAGGTATTTTAAGAAGTTCACGTTTGTCTATTCACTCTTCTTCTATGAAAAAGTACAGGGACATTTTCCAAGTCAAGTCATATAAGCTCCATATTAAAAGATGGCAAATCTAGAGGCTGTGCGGGAGAATTTGAATCACAGTGTCACATGGAATGAAGAGCTTGATCTTTCCTCGCAATATTCCTCAGTTGAAAGGACATTCGATGTGTTCATTACTGTTAGATCTACTTTCAAATATCCTTTATGATGCTACAGCTTGAGCTTCTCCTACATACAATTAGATTATGGACTGGGGTGTCTCATTGTATAGCCATGTCAAAGTCTTGATTATCTAATCTCAGTCGTAATGCTGATGAAATATTGTTTGGTTATAATTCTTCCTTGGATGTTTGAGTAGGACATATTGTGGTAGTTAATGAGTAGTTTCAAAAGCCGTGCTTGCATTGTCAAAAACTTTTGGTACATTTTTTAATTCACCCATACCAGACATTGTGGATCCTATGATTTTTAACCAAATATTGTTAACTTGATCCTTATCTAGTTTAGGCTCCAGCTCAATAATTTCTACCTACAAGCAATCTTAAGAGATAGATAGCAACACCTTACAACAGCTAATATAGGATTTCTCCTTGTTGGCCCTTGATTCCAGAGAAATCGATGGGTAAGGCTAGTTGATTGATACAAATGACTTCCAAAATTCAACTGTCTTGACATGAGAATTTTGTGATCCATATGGTTCAGATATTTTCTCTTAAACCTTTATTCAGGTGTGTTTTCTAAATTTTGAATTTTTATTATGTCAAAGAGATAAGTTTTTAATTAGGATATTCTTTAAATGCCTCTTAGTTTTTCCCAGCAATTTTATGTTAAAACTGAAAGGTGGATTGTTGTATAAAATACATCTTTTCATGTTAAGTTAAAACTTGGTTATCAGTTTTTGAAGTTAGATATTTAAACATGTGCTTCTTGAATAAACATGTGGACCTTGAATAATCACTGCACTTTGAATAACATACATTTACATTTATTTTCCATTTGCTTGCATTTAGTGCACCTCCCATCTTGACTTGCTATATAAACATGATGCTCATAGCCATTTGTATGGGATCAACATAGAGTTAATTATATTTAGTAGGTTTTTGTTTTACTCTCATTGCTAGAGTGTAATTCTATCGAATTTTAAAACTCTCTTTTGCTTGGGTTTATGTGTCTGTGGGAACCTTGGGTGAATTCCTTTTTTGACATCAACCAAATTTTTCATTCTTAATGAATGAAATGGAGCAACAAATTTGAGAGTTGAAAGACAGAGCAATCATAGTATCATATGCATATTCACAATGATCTTCCTAAGGCCAAAATCCTCAATACTATTGGTACAAGAATATTGAGTGCTCTCAGGATAATTTAAGATTTTAATCATGGCAAAGGGATAATGGTGATCTGCGATTCACCCTAGAAAGCATAATAAAGGCCAAACTGTACATAGGGGATTTTGATTTCTGAAGAACTGATTGTTATAATATGAGATTTTAATGCTGATTCTTTCACAAATCAGTTTTAAACATGATTTATGCCAACATCCAAAGAATTAGAATATCATTATAGCTCACACTAAATATATTACAAACTGTGGTACATTCTGGAGACATTCCCATTTACTGCACGATATTTGGTGGCACTAGACAAGGACATCAAAATGAATGTCTTGAACATCCCAAATAGATATGCAAGATTTACAGCACTTACATTCTGGGACTAACATAAATCTGTTTATGATATATTTGAAGGATGAGACAATCTTCTTTCAATCTAGTCAGGTCAAGGGCCATCAAATTATTGCTGATCTTGTCACTGAAATGAATCCTAAAACTTGATTTATTATCAGAGGTCTAAATATAAATAGAGATCCCTCACTAATGAGATTCAGACATAACATAAACAATCAAACTAAGGTGAAGTCATATATGAGATTCAAGTGGAGAAAGATATGAAGAAGAGGCTGCTAGCAAAAAGGAATCTCCATGGAATAGAGAAGAAAAGCAGGAAGCAGCCTCTGACCAGCTAGCAATGGATTTAAAATATTAATTTTTTCTGGATGGAGATACTTTCCTGATTTTTGCAGAACTTTGGGAATGATAAAATAAAGAGTTGACTCATGGACAATTTGTGTTGAACGAATCGGTTAAAATGTGGAACAATGCGAGAAAGCTCTGAATTAGTCTTGAAAAATGTTTGTAATCAGATCTCTCCCTCAGCTATAAGGCAGGACAAAGTTGCAAGCTTGAATGTTATCAATGTTTGACCTGCAGTGTAGCAAAGGACCTTTGGCCATAATTAACTGCTTCCTCCTTGCAAGCCTGACTTCCAACTACTATAAATATTGAGTCTTGACAAAGTGGACTGATTATGAAAACCGACACAAGTTTTTTTGGTTATTTGTGGATTCACTCTAATTTCTATTCTGCAATTTGATTGATCAAGGTGCTTTCGAAGTGCTTGCTCTTGTAGTATTCTTTATGTAGGTATGATCACTTGTTCTCTTAACTAGAATTAGGGGCATGATACAGATTTCTGAAATGATTATGCTTCTAGCTATTTTAAATTGTTGAATAGATATAAGAATTATGGAAACTGTGGAGACAGAGAAGAAGCCAAACAATATTATTAGGATACTATGATCGGAATATAATTTAAACCTGGAATCTGTAAGCTAATTTCAGTCTTGTTATATAAGTTTTTTAACCTCCAATTCAACACTATATCATGTATCTCATGATCAAGCAGTGGCCTTAAGAATTTAGTATTTACTTGATGATGAATCCTGCAATTCAATTTTCGCTCTAGCTTTCAATTGTTTATTCAAGATGTTTCCATAATAACAGCCTTTTTTGTTTGTGTTTTGTTTATTTGGTTGAAGGTGCGGATGCAGTTGAGTTCATCATTCATCATGCTGAAGTTTCAATTGCCATTATCCACGAGGCGAAAATTCCTGTGGTATGTATGATCAAACAATCTTTTGCATTTTTTATAGAAAGCTTGCATCAAAGCATGCTTTTATCTATATACCTATATGATTTCTCATCAGACCCTTTGTAATACCTTTGTGTAGATTGTAAATTTTGTATGAATAACTTAAAGGGTGTAAGCTTAAAAGCACTCTGGAGAAAAAATAATCATGATTACAGAGAAACATGACTTTATTAGTCTTGTTCATTCATGTCCACAAACAAAACAATTATGTTTAATCTAATGTGAACAATCAAAAGTCACATTCTATGCCTGACTTGATATTGAAGTTACTAAGTAGAATTAAAATATGCTGGTGTAATAGCTAAGTCATAGGAGCATCATATTGTTCAATATTAATGCTAATTATAGTTGAGGGCAATTCTCTATTTGATAATTCAACATTCGTAGATGTTGTTAATGACCTTTCATATGTGGCTTCAGCTCAACATTACCTTAACAGATATATCTCAAATGCTATTTACTTTGGCAGTCCATAGCATGCAACTTCGACAAGATAACCTCAGTTTAAGTCAATGCACATGAGTACATAACAACTCAGTAATGGAGTATCATCATATAAAGTGGACATCACAAATGTAAGTTGATTGTTTACTACTGGAGAGATTGCTGGAGTTATTATTGAGGGAGAAGGTAGCAGAGGAGAAAAAAAGAATCCAAGTAATAAATTGGCCGAGGGAAAAGAGCATCGGTAATAATCGAGAACGGGTGCAATACACAAGAAGTTCAGGTGTAATGCTCATCTCTATGAAAAGAGTGCTTATGATTTCTGTTTGTGGAGTTGCAAGTGGTTGGGGTTAAAAAGTTTTTTTGAAAGGCAGTTGCCTCCAATATAATAATTAATCGTAAGGAAGAGTAAGAACAGAGGTGTGGGATGGATGAGCAGAGTAAACCTATAGATAGAGCCTAAGATTGTTACCGAATGCCTGAGCCAATTTATGAAATCAGAAATTAGTATATTGAAAAGGAGTTGCCAGTGAGCCACAACAAGTATATTAAAAGGAGTGGAGAGGATTTGGAATCATGTATAAATATCATTGACTGTGAGCATCCTTCTACAACAATCGTAGCAATTCAATTCAATTTGTGAACATAATTCTGGAGAAGAGTGGATCTGGATTGAATATAAAGGAGATTTCCATGAACTTTATCGTCGGCTACCTAGAAATCAGCAACTCTGGTATCTATCATAACTTTCCTAAGGTAGCTTAGATCAGCTTAACTGTTTCACTTATTAGTTGTGGTTAGAAATTTCCCAGTCATGTAAGCCAGAGGGAGATGCATAACCTTTGGATATGTTAAAATTGTTATGAAGAAAACTTTTTCATATCTATGTATGACATTATCATGGAGATCTCATGAATTCTTGGGAGTACAATATGAGTGCGCATCTTAAGGCATAAGGATAATTTTCTATGACTTGAGGGGAACACAACCTTTTTTGTTCAAATTCAAATTAGAATGCAAACAATACCATCTTGAAGGCTTCATCTTTTTGTTATTATGAGTAATCTGCTTCTCTTGAATGGGGAGCTTAATAATGAATTGCTATCTCATTGATACAGATTTTTGAATCTGCATTAGAGTATTGAAAATTCAAAATGGGTTCCTTTGAAAAAGGAAGTTGACAGTGTGCTACAAGTTATAACTAATTTTAAGAAACTATCCTTGGAAAATCAAGATTCAAAACTGATAGATATACATCTCATCAAAAGATACACCAGAAGGTTGACCTCAGATCTCATTGATGCAGGGATGATCCAAGAAGGTAGGAGAGACCATAGTTTTAAAACTTTTGGCAGGGAGACAGGCCTTTCAGTTTATCAATATCAATATCTGCACAAAGTTACTTCAAGAAATCGGAAAAAGAGAGTGAAAACTAACATTGCATGCCCTTAGAGCCACAGTAAAGAAATTTATGGCAAGGAAAGTTGGTGAAGACTATGGATATTCTCTATAGGCATTCTTTGCCTGGAGCTGAGGAGCTTGATGTTGCAGGTGGGAAAATGTGGCAGAGCATATATGCAACTATACTTTTCTCTAGAAATAGACTTTTTTCTTAGTTACCAGGTTCGGAACCTGCTGCCTGGATTTGGGTCCGGGTTTGCTTGGGTCTGGATTCACGGCTGGGTTCATGGAGGGTCTGGGCAGGGACTGGATTTCGGACTGTGGGTCTGTCCCGTCCGTGCTTAAGAGTAAAACTGAGCAAAATTACTGTTTTTTTTTCCAGTCTGAGGTATAACAGAAGTAACAAATGACTGTAGCAGCATTCTGAGTATGTCAGAAAAATTTCTGAGTGACCACATATTTGTAAAATTCTGAGATTGGAAGGATTTAGTTTTCAATAGTTTTCTTCTAAACTTCCAATGCTACAAATGTAATACTTCTGATTTAAAATCAGCGATGAGTTGTCATATTTGTGACATCCTTATGGTTGGCGCCTCAAAGATGCTAGGTTGCTTCTCAGGTTCTAGAAAGTAGTTTGCATGCTATGTTGGGTCATACTATGAAATGACTCTACACACACACACACACACACACACACACACTCTCACCCACCCACAACCCAAATGGTAATTCTTTTTTTTGCTGAAACCCACGAACCTGAACTCAAACCTGAATCCATCCCTGAACCCGAATTGGTAACTTAGCTTTTTTTTGGATGCTTATAAGTAAGAGTTTGATAGGTGGTCCATTTAGTCATGGATATTTCTGCTAGCAGTGCCATTCCCCTTGTTTTTTGACTAAATGTTATGAAAAAACACCCTTCGCCACATTGCACCTGTGGTTCCTTTTGATTAAAGCTTAGTATGATATATTGCTTGCCTCTGCTTCTTTAGTCCATTGGCTTCTTTTTATTTGTGCCCTATGATATAATGAAATAGGTTTGCTTTATGATGTACCGTGAAGGAAGATAAGAAGGATTGTGGGTTTATGCTTATTTAATCTTAGTTACCGATTCGGGATACGAATCCGATTCGGGCACGTGAATCGGATCCGTGGATTCGTGATTTTTTTTTTTTCCCGATTAGGATTCGTGGAGGATTCGTGAATATATATATATATATATATATATATATATATATATATATATATATATATTACTGATCTTGCCCAAGCCCCAACTAGTAACATATATATATATATATATATATATATATATTTCTCTCATTTATTAGTATATATAATGCATAAAAAGGTCATTTTAGCACTAGAAAGCCAAAAAATATATTTAAAAAAGTCATATTAAATAATTTAGACTCACTTGAACCTGTCGATCTTTGAGGATTCATGCTGGATCCTTGAGGATTCGTGTCTGGATTCATGCAGATCCGGGCAGGATCCTTGTTTTACACAGTGGATTCGTCAGGATTCATGGCCCACGAATCCGGACGAATCCACTGTATAAAACAAGGATCCTGCCCGGATCTGCACGAATCCAGGCACGAATCCGGATCCGGCCTCTAGGGCACGAATCCGGTAACTAAGTATTTAATTCAATTGTTATTGATTTTGGCAACAATGGGTTCAAAAAAATTGTTTATTATGGTATTGGGCGACTTAAGATTTTCTTTTCTTATCTCAGCATTACTATCTTCGCTGATAATCCTCATGATTTTTTTGTAGATCTTAAAAAGTTTGCCAGCATGTGTAGACCGTTTAAAGAGTGAGTGTTCTTACATTGTACTTGATAATATATTATTTGACTAGAATTTTCTTCATATTACAGAGCTTTATAGTTTGAATTAAGTTCTGATTTTCAGTGCTCAAATGCAGCGCTTGTGAGCTTTGGTAATATCTCAGATGCACAGAGAGAAGAAGCTGAAAAGCATGGAGCAAAATTATACAGTTGGAATGATTTTCTTTCACTTGTACATCCCAGTTTACCTCTAAACTTATTTATTATCTTAAAGTTATTTGATCCTGTATCTTTTGATTACATAGTATACTCTATTATTCTTTCACTTGTACATCCCAGTTTACCTCTAAACTTATTTATTATCTTAAAGTTATTTGATCCTGTATCTTTTGATTACAGAGTATACTCTATTAAAGGAATAATTCAAGATTATATCATGGTCATAACTTTAGTCTTATGCTGTTTTAATAAATTGAAGCAAATAAGTATCTGATTAATTTGTACTTGTTGTGTCTTTAGGGTGAGAAAAGGAGTTTTACTCTGTCAGCACCAAAGAAGACTGATATCTGCACTATAATGTACACGAGTGGCACAACTGGAGAACCCAAGGGTGTACTTATAACAAATGAGAACATTGTCACTATGGTTACTGGAATTAATCATTTACTTCGATGTCAAGACGAAGAGGTTGCCTCTTGATTATTCAATCTTTATGCTTTGACCCTTCATATGCTCTAGTGTATCTTTGAGATATTAAGAGTTGCTAGTGGCTTCAGACAATGCCAATCAAGAATCTTCCCCATTTTCACTTTTTTGTTTTGATTTTAATCTTTTTAATAGATTTGTACAATAATGTTGTGCAACCCCTTGCAGCTCTCTGAGAAGGATGTATATATTTCATTTCTACCTCTAGCACATATTTTTGATCGGGTGATTGAAGAATATTTTATATCAAAGAGTGCTTTGATAGGCTTCTACCGAGGGGTACACACTGTTTTAAATCATTTGATTCTCTACTCTCTCATCGCTTTTAAATAAACTGTACAGTGATTATGGTTGTTTATCTGTTCAGGATGCAAAGCTTCTGGTTGAGGATATTGCAGAGTTGAAGCCGACAGTTTTCTGTGGTGTTCCACGTGTCTTTGATCGGATATATTCAGGTCCAACATGCAAAATAATTAGAACAAATTTGCATCGAGATGCATGCATTCTTACTTTAAATGGTGCATTTGAACCATCTACATAATTTTTATTTATCATCTTGATGTCACTTGGTTGCCAGGGTTAAACCAGAAGATATCTGCTGGAGGGTTTTTAAGCAGAAAGGTGTTTGAGCTTGCATATAAATAGTAAGATTTCAAGCTATTCCAATTCCGTCAAATGACTAATTTGAGTATATCACATAACAAGGCATTCTCTGATTGTAATGAAGGCTCTGGTTTCTTGGCAGTTGGCAATAATATCCACTAAGCTTTAGATTACTACGTCTCCAAATTCTTAATCAATGCCTTTTTGAAATAAAATTGACAGCAAGCTCAATAACATGCGGAAGGGGTGGAAACATGAGAAAGCTGCTCCAATTGCGGATAAACTTGTATTCAGCAAGGTTAGTTGGTGAAAAGGTCTTAAACTTTAAGTGATATTAGTAATTGTTATCATAATATACAGAAAGAGGTTAATTTGTTTGTGGGCTTTGTAGTATTATAAAGATTTGGATGGTCATGCTTTTCACTGTTCTAGGTAAAACAAGCTCTTGGAGGACGTGTCCGTGTAATCCTATCAGGAGCAGCACCACTTGCAAGACATGTTGAAGAATTTTTACGTGTTGTTGCCTGTTGCCATGTGGTTCAGGGCTATGGTATGTGTCCTTATAACATTAGAACATCTTTTAACTTGTTTGCTTGACTTTACAATGTAGCATACTCTTATTTGCAAAGATATATAACTACAGACAGATATTTCTGTCAAACTGAAAAGTGAGAAACTTTAGGAACACAGATATAATTGAATACATCAAAACTTGTCAAGCATGAATTTCTTCTGTTCTCACTCTTTATCTTTACTTATACAGTAAAATCAGTGAATTATGTTCAAAGGTGTCTATTTGCCATCCTTATGCTACTTGGCATGTGATAATTTTCAAAATAATGAAGGGGAAGATACATAATTACCATATAAAAAGGGCCTAAATTTTGCAAAACACATGATTTCTCAACAAAGAAACGCTGCCATTTTTGTTATTTTCTGATCAATGCCAAAGAACCGCTGAAATTCTATTTTTATAAGAAAGAATCTGCATTTTTCTTTTTCCTATTTCAGCAATCAATTTTGTAGGTCTTCTATCAATGCAACTATGCTATTTTGTTTTGGTATTCTAATTTATATAGATTAAATGCTAATTGTTTACAATATCATATGTAAATATTGTGTTGTTTAAAACTGTTATTACCTCCAATTGGATAAACCAAGCGGCAGATTGGATCATCAGTGCAACTATGCTATTTTGTTCTGGTATTTTAATTTTGATTTTTTATAGATCAAATACTAATTGTTAATATTATTATTGTTATATATTGTGCTATTTAAAACTGTTATTACCTCCAATTGGTTAAAGCGAGTGGCAGATTGGAGCAGGCATCACTATTAATATTACCTAGGTGGTTTTATTTCGCTGTAATTTTGTGTCCTCTGACTCCTCTCATTATGTGTGCCCCACTTTTCTCTTCTCATCTTTTTTGCAGACTTAGTTCTGCAATCTATATTATGTCTCTGCTTCCTCATCTCCATGATGGATCACAATGATCTGAAACTTTGATTTAAAATCTCACACAGTTATATATCAACTGAGATAATTACACCTCTCTCTCTCTGTCTGCCTGTGTGTGGGTGTGTGTGTATAAACATCTATTATAAGGAAACAAATCATTATACTTCCATCAAAATTCATACCCCTAGTACAATCTTTGTTTTCCCTATATGTTACCATATTTGTAGAGCGGTAACTGTTTCGTCTTATTGCCATCTATTCGTAAACTCCTGTGCCAACTGTTCCTCAATTTGCCTATTTTGTTTCATCACTGTGAGGAATAAATACATTTTGAAAATCACCACCTTCTTAGAGCCACGCATCAGGTTTTGTTTGTTTTTCATTTGTGTGATCAGATATGGATGTTCTGATTTGTCAATTTAATCCACTATTTTTTGCAAACAAGGAGTATTTGAGAACTCATGAGTGCTTCAATCTATTTATTACTTGGGTCTTTTTCACATTCCTTCTGTTGACCTCAAACAGATCTAATTTATCATATAATGTGATTGTCAAATATTTGACTCAATGATTTACTTGATTGATAATTAGTGGGTTAGTCAAGAAAAAATATTAATGTAGCGGTTGACCACATTTTTGTTAAGTGTGTTCAATATCTCAGTTCTTATGTTGTTTAATTTTATCTTTCTGAGTACTCTTAAGGATCTTTCTGCCAGAGTTTTAGGTGGCCTAAATGTATGCTGAGATCAGAGATTGAGAAAGAAAGCCATGAATTTTACTGAGATAGTTCAAGCAAGAAGAATAATACTCACATGACTGTGCACACAGATACATATTTATTCTGGATGGTTGTTTACCATGCAGCTCAAATATATTATATCTAATATTTATTGAATCGAGAAAATGACTAACCTGATTCTGTTGGGCTGAACTGTGATTGGCTTTGTGATCTTCAATATCAATTAGATATTGAATCGAGAAAATGACTAACCTGATTCTGTTGGGCTGAACTGTGATTGGCTTTGTGATCTTCAATATCAATAAGCTAAGGCTCAACTGCCTCCAATCCTTTGACAAACGAACAACAATAAATATTTGTGGTAGTCAATGCTTGCAGATTTTGAGCATCCACAAGCACTTTTGGCAAACAATCAAATCCAACATCTTCAAGATTTTCTCCAGAAGGAGAGCGTAAAACTCTAATCCTGTAAGAAGTACCATCATCACATTCAAAAAAGGTTGAAGACTATAGCTCTAGTGCATGGCCAATACCAAAATCCTTTTATAGAAAGGAAGAACACGACACATTAAGGAACATAACCTTAAGGTTTTGAATCTCCCAAAGCCCATTCAAGAATATGATCTAAATGTGACAAACCTTTCATACTTTCTTTTGTCAAACCTTGGACCTTGAAGGATCATAGATGATGGGGTCTTGATGGCTTCTTATTGCTCTCTTCTTGTGACCTTTGAGGTCAAAATATTGTTCCAAACAAGGACTTGTGTGTAGGATCAACAATATCTCTTAGAAGTTTTCCTGCTGATCCTACAGGTGTGTGAGGTGAGGCCTCAGTGCTTCTGAGCTACACTCTTTTCACTGTAGGAAGAATAGTGAAATTGCTTTTAGGAGATCACGGGATTTCTTGTAATTTCCAAGGGCTCATCCCTTCAATCATATATGAATGCAGAACCACATTGATACTTGATGCATTCCAAATCTGTGCATATCCAAAGATATGCCATGGTTATGTGATAAGCATAATAGAAACAGGTAAGTATTCATATACCATCAGGGAAAGGGGAAATTGAATCAAACATTTCACATTTTTAGAATTTTGATTTCGCAAGCAAACAAGGATAGTGAGGCATCTTGATTGCAGCATATAAGAAGTATATTTATATATGAGAACACTACTACAAATACTCTGAAGATTTGGTAAGGATCAATACAGTTCAGAGCAGGCAGCCCACCAGTTCATGGTGGCCCTTGGAACAACCACCTATTGCATTTAGGAGAGCTACTATAATTTTTATTTCACATAACTGAACATGTTTTAATAAGTGGAAGAAACACAATATGTCATCAGATAAACCACCTCCTCATTGTATGTCATTCTTGTATCCAACATATAGTATACGTATCATATATTGCTAGTTTCATATATTAACAGGATGAAAACCTCATGATATGCATTATAATCTACTGATGTTTGTCCAATGTATAGTGTTAAAAGTGCATGCTTCTATTAGTTGGTGGATATTAATATATTTTCATTTTTGGATTGTTTGATTTGAATAATCATTTTTATCAATATTTATTTATTTCTCAGTTGTGATTTGTTTTACTGTTATCAGGTTTGACGGAAACTTGTGCGGGAAGTTTTGTTTCAATTCCAAATGTCATGTCAATGATTGGTACAGTTGGTCCACCTGTACCACATGTTGAGGCTCGCCTTGAGTCTGTTCCAGATATGGGATATGATGCACTTTCACAAGTGCCACGTGGAGAGGTCTGCATACGAGGCAAAACCTTATTTTCTGGTTACTATAAGCGGGATGACCTCACAAATGAAGTTATGATTGATGGATGGTTTCATACAGGTAAATGTGTTCTCTTGGGGTCATTAGTTCAACTTTTCTCTAGTTAGTTCATTTATAATACAATTTGCAACAGATTGTTTGGATATGGTTAATGCAAGTTTGTCTTTGACAAAGAGTTGAAGAGCATAATATATGAATTTAAAGTCTTGTTTAATGTCTAAAATACCGGTTTGATGTACCAGGTGATGTTGGTGAGTGGCTGCCAGATGGAGCACTGAAAATCATTGATAGAAAGAAAAATATATTTAAGCTTTCTCAAGGAGAATATATTGCTGTGGAAAATCTTGAGAATGTCTATGGCCTGTGTTCCCTTATTGATTCAGTAAGTTATCTTACATCATAAAAAATGTTGAAATATATGATTACAGATAGCATTTCGTTACTTGTTGCAATAGTTTGATCTACCAGACATTTTTGGTATCATAGAAATTAGTAATCAGATATAAATTACTTTCAGTTTTTGGTTTTTAGACACCATACAGCATTGTAATACATTTTTTGATGTCGTAACATACTTTGCCTAGACCTTATGGGCACAATTGAAACTGAAAGCTTAAATCTGAATGTTTGTCTTCACTAGAAGAAGGTTTCATGAGAAAATTGGTGCGAGTGCATTGAATATTCCCATTGTAGACCTTTCACAGAACCTTATCACATTGACATTTGACATATACGAAGAACTACAACCTTTATGCATTCGCCAATAAACAACTCAAATATAAGTCAAGGTTTTGTGACATAAGATCTTACATTATTTTTCTTCACATGTGATACACTATTCTTGGAGCTAACCTTGAGGATTTAATAGTTGTTTGAACTTCACATGGGTTTTGTCACTCCAATTGAACTAGGCTGGTTCAGTTACATAAAGAAAGAAGGATGCCACTAAAAGAATAAATGAACTCCTTTTGCTGAAAAACTGAGGATTTTTTGTTGAACAAGTACAATTCAAATAGTAACTATTTATAAGTGGAATAAACTGGGCTTATTATTATAGGTCCCAAGGCATAAATGTAAACAGCTCCAGGCTGGATTTACCATTGTTTTGCTCGAATTAATCCGAGAAAACTGATAATTTCCCAAACTATCTAAGAATTACACAGTTTTTAAATTAAAGCAAAGGTTACAGACAAAATCTCTGCAATGCTAACTTTAAATGTGATGCCAAGTGAAGTGTTATTAAGGAAAATCATTGGCTCTCTGATATTCTGGTTAGCGTATATTAAAAAGTAAGGAATGTTCAAAGCATTGGAGAGCCCATATTAGGCTAATTGTATTTAGTGTATTGTTTAATAATTCATTTTCTTTAAAGTGTTTTATTTCCTCTTTTTGACAGATAGTATAGAATTGATAAGACAGTGTTTTGGGGACTTCTATATTATTAGTTATCCCTACAAGTTATCTATTGAGAGAGTGTAAATAAGTGCTTTAAGCACATAACTCTAGCAGAAATTTTCGTTCAAACCACATATGTTTGTGAATGTGAACTAATGAGTCGATGTAAAGCCTCTGTTACAGCAGTTATCTCTTTAATTATGCACATCAAGTTTTCCTATTGATGTAGATCGTTGCATTAGTTAGTAGAAAGTTGAGTTTATTGTTTGTGCTTGATTGTTTACCATTCTTTATATCTGCAAATCTCATTTCTGGGCTTCACTGTTAACAAAGTGGCGTTTGAATAAGATTATAAACAGTAAAAACTTATTCAGGTAAATATTTATGTGCAAAACTGTATTGAATCATGTACAGTGTGCGATACATTTAAAGTGTATATACAATTTTATATTTCTATTTAGACAGATTCCCCTTCTAATGTGAAGTATGATTCTATTGCATGGCATGTTTCATTTGTGCTGTTTGACAATAAATAAATTAGAACTTCAAAAGATGAATCATATCTCCATCAGCCAAAACAAGACATCACAGTGCAACAGGTTGTGTGGCAAAATGAGTGACAAAAACAGTGTTTCTCCCACATTCTTTGATCTACATGTACTTATGCCAATAGATATATGATTGCGCACTGCAAATTGCTTGCTAATATTACTCAAATCTCAGGCAAGTAGCTCATTCTGATGAAACATAGGCTGAAAGACAGTTTTTTAGGCATTGATTAATGGTTCCTAGTACCATATGCATGTTCTATCACCGAAGTTTCAAAATTTCCTTAAATTGTGAATACATGTACTGATACAACCAATAATTGAGTAGAAAACCATTGAGCATGAAATGATTAAATGGCACAGCAATAAAAGCATTGTACATGAATTAAATTGTCCTGTAGATTTACCTAGAATTACCTAGATTTTGTTGCCAGAGAAGAATTTTAGTTGCACCCTTCTACAAGTTAGTGATACAGGGGGAATCTTGTTAGGCAGGGGGAATCTTGTTAGGGTGAAAAATAAGACTTTTAGATGTTATGTAGGAAAATGGTGAGAAGCATACGATCTTACAGTTTATACATGTATTATGGTAAATTTAAGAACCATCATTTCTGGGACATGTTATGAAAAGCTTTTTCAAGAATTTGTTAATTAAAAAAATAATTTTAAAAATATTGTTCACAATTACCAATTTGAATTTTTTTTAATTCTCTCCATATTATATTGGCACGTAGATGCATTTCTTTTGTACCCTATGTTTTTCATTTATTAGGTGAAAATCATAGTGAAGGGGATGGGTACTCTATTCTCTCATTTCTTTCATCTTATAGCACTACACTATATGGATATAACTGTTGTATAGTGTATTTTCTAATTTCCATGTAGATATATTCTATAAGAGAATACTGATTTTGTCACATCGCCATGATCTGCAATCTTAATACAGATATGGGTTTATGGGAATAGTTTCGAGTCTTATCTTGTTGCTATTGTTACACCCAATCAACAAGCACTCGAAAATTGGGCAGCAGCTAATGGAGAAACTGGAGATTTTGCTGCATTGTGCCAAAATCCAAAGGCAAAGGCACACATTTTGGAAGAACTGAATGCAGTAGCTAAAAACGGCAAGGTATAGTCATGTGATTGCATTTTTTTTGTATTTTACACTGTCATAACCAGGAACATTTCTTGAATTCATCATAGTGATTTATGTAAGGTACTTTGGCATTCCATTTAGCTTCTAGTATGAAATAATAATTGTGAATGTTGTTTTGCAAATTCAGTTGAAAGGTTTTGAGTTTTTGAAAGCTATACACCTTGATCCTTTGCCATTGGACATGGAAAGAGATCTGCTTACTCCAACATTTAAAAAGAAGCGGCCACAATTACTGAAATATTATAAGGTAGGGGCAAGCATTTTTTGTATTGATGTGGTAGAAAAATACAGTCATTTCATTTTCTGGACTACATACTAACTTATAAGGGATAGACCTGGGAAGATGATCTTTGTTTTATCCTCCTTTTTATCTCTCACCCAACTTAGCGTGACCAATTTATTTTCACTAAACTTTTGTGTTATACATAAGACCTTGTAGTATAGCCTGTGAATGAGTTCATAATTTGAGTAAAAGCAATTTCCGGTTGTAAGGCATATATTTTGCAGGTTGTTATACAGTTTTATGCTAGATTACTAACACATTCAGTTTCAATATTTATTTTGCTTTACCCAGGAAATTATTGATGATCTATACAAAAGCCTCAAGTGAACTCCAGATGAACAAATGTGAGGGATTGGAATAGATAAATGATAAATATATCCTTTTAGTCTACAGTGCTTGGAAATTTTCTTTTCATATTGCTGAATCAAAGTGGCATGTGTATGGTGATAAAGTAAAACGATTAAGCTACTCTTTTAGATCTGCCAGTCTGCCACATATTGCTCTGTAGCATCTTCACCAATCCATTCCTTCTCAAGCATTTCTTCCACTGGCTTTGTAAATGTTAATTATTTCCATGTAAAAGTGAAAACTATCCTTTCTATTTTCATAATCATCTTATATAGAATTGCAGATTGCCGTTGATTTGTATATTTTATCCATATGACCAAAGTAGCAATGCAATATTGTGTTGAGATGTGCTATAACAGATAATTCTACGAACAATGATTCATAGAGTCTGGTCAGAGTTTATAATAAACCAAATTGCATTTCTGTAAAGATACACTTTCTTTTCATAAAATGCATGCACCCAATTATCAAGATTTGGTTTCTCGACTGAAAGTGACATTTACTTGAATTTTTAATTTTATAAAATTTAACAGTGTGGCAGCTAGGAGAGGCGTCTTAGATAATTTTGAACTACATGGATCTTTGTTTTGGTCTCTATTGCTGTTGTGGTCTAATCATATGCTTAGCAGATACAAGTTAGATTCTTGTGCTGACTATGGGACTTTAGGAAGGGAATTCTACAAGACAGATTTCAGAATTTTTTGTTCTTCCAGATTTTATTAATCGTGGGCAAACATTATTTAATTTTAACATAAATTTTGAACTCAAAATTAGGAACAATCAATGAATATATATTATGATCGTTGAGGATTTTATCTGCAGCAGGATTGTGTTTCACCTTATATGAATCCCCACAAAAACACGACAGCAATAGAGCCTCCTACCAATTGTGAAACAACTTTAAAAGATCAGAAAACCCAAGTTGACCATTAGAATAGGAAGAACAAATAGGGCTGAGCTCAAATTGAACAAATCTCCACAAGGAAAGAGCAAACCAAGATGTCTAGAACATGCCATCAAGATTGCATGAGCCAAGAAGCTAATTGGAAGGATCATCACACAAAACATAGTGCCTAAACAAGATAAACAAATTGCAAATAAACTAAAAGGTTATCTTTTCTTATTTCTCTTCCAAATCTACCTTGATCTTTGCCAAGAATCCTCTTACACCATACATTCGAAGTTAATGAAAAGTGAGCCTCTCATTTTGATGATGCAAAAGAAATCCACAATTGATCGCAAGACTTCATTTTGACCTTCACTTTTCTAAACCTCATGTTTAAGAATATAAACTTGCACATAAGAACTCTATTCTTACTCAAATTTGATATGCACGTCCTTTGCATTGGAACAAATTAGTTGACAAAACTAAATTGATCAAGTATAGAACAAAGCACTAGATTTGTACTCCTCTTCACAAACCCTGTTGTCATCTTCAACCACTTATCATCACATATACCTTGCATATGATCATTTGCTTTGTCGTAAGTCCATCAACAATAAAAATGTTTGGAGCTCTACTCTTTCCACAACCTTATCTCTCATATACACTTCTTCCATTAATGCCATACTTTTTGTCTTCCTATTTGCCTTCATCTCCACTTTTGTTATGTACATCCTCAAGCCCACATATCTTTTCCTTCCAAAGGAATGTTTCTCCTCTTTCCATACTTGCATTGAAACACATGGAATAATACTCTCATAAAAGAAACTTGATTAGTGCCAACATCAATCAAGAAGCTCATGTTTTCTCTCTCACACTATCTATGTGATTTATGTACCAAATTAGCTTTGAACTAAAACATATCTGTAACTCTTCATCAATATGTTCATCACCATAAATAAAAACACTCTCATATTAATCAACAATTTCATTAGCATCAATACCCTAGCTACCATCCTCAACAACATTGTACTCATCAGCTAACCCAACTTGGTTATTAGATTCAACTAAAGGAAATTCATTTCCAACCTTATCTATGCCAACACTATTAATATGAACAATCCTATTGGCACCCTCAATAAGAAGGCATTCCTTAACTCGCTCAACTTATTTACAAGACTCAATCAACTGAGTATGAGACCCGGACATAACCACATCTTCCTTATCAATAGAATTTTTTGACTTACTTGATGTCAAATCATTCACAAATTTGTTTACCTCATCAAGCTTTACCTTGCCCTTAACATCAAACTTAGCCTACATCTTCCTCCTTTGAACAATCCACTTCTTGATCAATAAATGCCAACTCAACATCTTCAACTTGATCTACGCCATCATCACTGAAGTCTTATCTAACAAATACCCTTCCAATAAGTTTATGTCAAGCATGCATTCCTCCCAATGTAGCTCTTATTTCATTTTCTATATCAACTTTGAATTTATCGATCATCTTCTCTACCCTTTAAGGGTTTGTCTTCCTCGACATCAACTCTCAGAATACATGGTGAAACTTCCCCAGCTTGACGATTTGACTATAATAATTTAATTACCTCTCATTTGGTGATCTATTGAACACACTCACAATATGGCTTCATTCGGTGATCTCTTTACTAATGAGATGCTCAAAAACTCATACAAAGGTTCACAATCATCAAAAACTCTCTCGTGATCTATCCATGTGCAAACCCTTTGTTGTAATTACGGGATAGATCCACATTTTGCCATCCCATAACAAGCCAAGCAAGATTTGCAAGCTCAAGAACAACAATTTAATATCATAGGAACATCAACCGTGCAAGAGGAAACATAATCATAAAAGGAGTTTTTCCAAAGGAGATAGTCCAAACCATGCAACATAAGTCAACACAATGGAAACCAACACTTCAAGATCATCAAGTACTTAACATCAAATAAAAAACATGCCCAACAATCTTTCACATTATCGGATAATAAAGATTAACATCATACTTGCCTAGCAACATGTCAACTTACATTCTAAGGCATAGATGCTTAATTACATACAAAAATCTAGATCTATGTTGGATGCAAACTTCTAAGAGACTCCTTACTCACGTAGCTGTTTAACCAAGAAACCAAAGCCACAATATATACAAATTACAAGCTATAAGTCATCCAATAAGATTACATTCTCTAAGATGAAGAAAATGTATTACAATAAATATAGGGCAAGACCTAAATCATATAAGAACTCTTCTAGATAAGGATGAAACATCATGAGATCATACAAGGAGATTGACCACATATGAATGAACATCAAACAATCTGCCATTAAGCTTTGTCGATTGTGAAATAAATTCACAAGATCAAAAATCCCAAGCTGACCGTTAGAACATGAAGAACAAATAGGTTTAGTGCCAAATAGAAGAATGCTCCATAAAGAAAGAATGGATCAGGATGCGAACCTGGACATAGATTTGTCGTGATGTCCAAAATAAACCATCCAGATCGCATAATCAAATAATTGAATTGGAAGGATCACTAACAACACACAAAAAATGAACAACATGAACAAATTGTAAACAAATTGAAAGGGAAATCTTTTTGGGTGATATAAGATTGCTAAGAATTGAGGATGCTCTTGCATCAGCAGGTAACATATTTAAAATGCCCATGTGAATGCTTTTGTGATTGAGAATGTTTTGGTAAAATACATGCGAGAGGAAACACCATCCCTCACGTAGGGATCAAATAAGCCCTTTATATCATACTCTTTATTACCTATTCATTTAGCTATCCTCTAAATAAGCCCTTCATATCATACTCTTTTTGGGTGATGTAAGATTGCTAAGATCTGAGGATGCTCTTGCATCAATAGGTAACCTATTCATTTAGCTATTCTCTAAATAAGCCCTTTATATCATACTCTTTTCGGGCGATGAAAGATTGCTAAGAACAGAGGATGCTCTTGCATCAATAGGTAACACATTTAAAATGCCCATGTGAATACTTTTTGTGATTGAGAATATTTTGGTAAAATACATGCAACGGAAACACCATCCCTCAAGTAGGGATTAAATAATCCCTTTATATCACACTCTTTATTGCTTATTCATTTAGCTATCCTCTAGTGAATGATTAGTGGATTTGTGTAATTTATTAGTGCCAAATGAGTAGAAATGAGTGATTGCAATAATGCAATTATAAAAAATAGGTTTGAATAAGGTATAATCTAAACTCTAATTATTGTATTTTTGAAGGTATTTTTGCAACTCTGATATCAAAGAAGTTGGGATATTAGAGGCCAATATTATCTTAAAGTTTCACCAATTTCAAGGTCATTACATAGCCAAGGAAGATACAAATATCAGTTGTAATCAGGGAGATTGGTTACTGCATGAAAATTTTACAATCACTAGGGTATGGAGCTATGATAATGTCTAAAAAATGTGGGTCCTTAGTAGGATTGTTTTCTTGGAATATATGTAGTAGCTTCACAAATCTAAATTTAAACATTTGAAGAGCAAAAAGTAAATGGGCTTTCCATCTATAAAATTCTAATTTTATGATTTAATTTAGAGCATCACAATTAAACTCACTACATTTCATTATATAAACTCAATTCGGCTCATGATACAAAACTCATGTTCAAAAACTTATCATTTCCAAAATATACATATTCTAGTTGATTTGAATCAGTCTATAAAAGGACATTGTCACTAATAGTTCACAACTGTGAGCAACCAATACTTCCTTAATTAGGTCAATTTTTTGTAACCATTTTGTTTCTTGTGACATTAAACTTGAGAGACCATTAAGTAGTATAAGGCCAAAGTGACCTTCAATAGGAACCGTAATGAATTTCATTCAGCATATTTAGGTTGACCTACACATGTTGTAGGACATAAAGTTTTGAGATGACAATGAACACATAACAAATGAACACCACCTTAACAAGACACCTTGATATCTTATGAATTGGAAGGCTCCAACCTCTCCAATGTGTGCTCCATAACTTTTCTTATTTCTCTTCCAAATCTACCTTGATCTTTGGTCTAAATCTACCTCATATCTCTACTCAAGTTCATCATATCTTTTATCCAAGTTCTCCCTTCATCTTTTCTTTAAATGTGCTATAAACCACAATAAAAGATACTTAAAGATTGCCTTATTTATGTGATCAAATGCTGAAATGAATTGCCTCAATGGAATGATATATATTTCTTCTATATGCTAGTATAATTCACCTTTACAACTTCCCTAAGCTTGCTATAATGTTTCCTCAAGAGTTTTTCTAGAGATCTCCTTAAATTTTCTTCACAAACTTATTATATATTTTCTTAAGTAATCTTATGTAATTATGCTCTTGAATCTTCTATGAATAAAAGCAATTCATTAGTTGCCCCATATTTTGATCCTCAGAACTTTTATATATTCCCTGTAATAGCACATGTTCGCCCAAGAGATACAACTCTTCAATTAGATTGGCCATACCAAGATTTTATTTATTTAGTTTTATTTGCACAAGATGGGACACTCATATCAAGGAAATCAATCTAATACATAAGATTTATTTATTCAAAAATAACTTGGGTTGGCCCACATAAGTAAATATGATTATATTTATTCTATGCAATTCAAAATTTAGTTTGGGGTGTCAAAATGATTCCTTCGTTTCTTGTTCACATTAATAACAACAAGAACAAATATATTCTTTGACGTCTATGATGATATTTCCAACAAACTTTATTTGATACCTTTTGATATATACCTTTTATAACCTTTTATAGTTACATGAATCCACACCTACACTAATTCTATTAAACTTCTTACAACTAGGAATAAAATAAATGCATTCACACCGTTCTATGTAGTTTAGGTAATGAAGTCCATTAAACCTAGAGCTAGATATCACTCATGTTGGCACCACACTTATTGCCATTCCAAAAGAAATCACACCATAATAGAAAACTAGCAATCACACCTTAAGGCTTCAATTGGTACGCCGAATAATATTGTATTTGAATTCATACCAATTTTAATTAGTAGCATTTAATGATTTGTTTTTGAATAATGAGTGAAATCTTTGTAAGATTCTTTTAAATTATGAATTAAGACATGTTCAATCCATGTTTTTGTTTCTTTTCTAATCAACAAAAACATAATGGAATCAAAGAATTAGTTTTCAAATTGACAAAAAAGTTTGGTGATAGTGTGAAGTAGAATTCTCTTTATATAATAGTTTAATGTTGGAGCATCTTCCAAGCATACTTGGGAAAAATTAACAAAATATTTTTAAGATTTCAAACACGTTTGATTGTATGTTAGATATAAGGAAATTCAATGTTAACTATTTAGCAATGAAAAACTAAACTTCCATATGTTTAAAATACATTAGTTCATTTAGATTAGGAAACCAATCATCTATACCTCATTGGAGAAGATTTTTATTTTAACCAAATTAGATAAGTTCTTTACAAGCATTGCTTAATCTTCCATAGAAGTACACTGAGACACCTTGGTCATGTATATGAAGGTTATATTTCAGGCCTTAGACATGTGTTATTCATGGCATCTAAAGTGTTCTTTGTTTCAATGAACTATGACTTGTCTTGATCCTACCAACCTAGCTCATTGTTTAGAGTGTCAATAGTGTTGTAATTAGATGAAAAGTTGTCCATGATTCTAGAGAGTTTTTTCTCGTATAACAATTTCCAAAATGTTCTTGAATAATCAAGTAATATAAATGAAGAATAAAAACAAATTAGTCTTTGATTGTAATGAATATTTCACTTGTTAGTTATAATTTAGATGTATGTTGATTTTAATTTCTTATAGTTAGATAGACATGTCATAACATTCTGATGTCAAATTTAATTCTCGTTTATGAAAATTGAATGATGTTGTCTTCTCACTTTTGTAAACAAGTAAAAAGTAAAATTTTATATAGATGCAAATTCATTATAATTTTTAAAATAAGTAATGTTTTTCACTTGTGTTGATTGGATAATTTTACATAGTCATACTTAAATTTTGCTTTTATGTTGATGTTGATTACCTAGATTTTGGTTTTATAGTAATAAATCATAGATGTTTTAAATTTATTTTGTCAATGAATTACAACGCCTATGAATTATTATTAAGAAGATTTCTCTTCCATTCTTGCCCCTCTATATTTCCCTCTTTCTAAATCAATTAAATTTTAAAAATAAAAACCTTACTTCAAATAAGCAATTATGTTTTCAAATAAACTATTATGTGTGTGTGGGTGTGTGAATTAATAACAAAAACTAAGTTTTGGTATGGTATGAAATCCAAGGTAAAATTTAATACAAATTGTCACACTTGAAACTTTTGTTAAACAGTGACTAAACTTAATTTTCCTAAACAATATTTTAATAAGAACACGTCGACCATAAATTGAAGTACATTTAGCATCTAAACTTCACCTTTCCTATACTTTCCCCTACTTGTATAATTACAAGGAAAATTTTAAACTATTTGTGCTATTTTCCTTCACATTTACAGTCTTTTCAAAGGAAGCGTTTATCCAGATGACCATATAGACCTTTTATTATTATTTAATATTAAATTAAAATCACAACACTATTAATTTATGTTTAAAATTATTAATAAATTTCACTAAACATCCATTCTATCGACTACATAGCCATTTCGCTTTCCAAAATGCTAAAAACTTGAAGAAAGTAGAAAAAGAAATATTAGATTCTGTTCTAGAATACAACAAATAAAACATCAAACTACAAAGATGAACTTACTCTAGCATATAAATTGGAGTATTATCTAAATTTGGAACATAACCATAGCATCAAAACTCATACTATTTGTCAGTCACATGGTAATCGACTATTAAACATGCACCACCTATTCTCAACGCATTTAATTTTAGATTCCAAATTTACAACTTAGTGGCATTTTCTCACTGTGACTAAACAATGGTTGTCTAAGCGTCTCAATCAATACAAATGCTCAAATTATCAATAAAGTGACTTCCAGATTTCCTATAAGGTTCTAGAAACAAGAAAGACAAAGAAAATGGTATTATGCATTAGATACAGAAATGAACAACATGAGTAAAGATAAAGCAAGGGTAAATGGCCATCATATTATGCACTATTTTCAATGCTAATTAATATACTATAAATTGTTACTTGGTAAAATTTGATGTTTTTGAAGATGTGTTAGATATTTTTCTTGCTATTAATATTAATTGGGACATTCCTTAATCTTGTTAATTCATCAAAAATCTTACAAGTAAAGAAAATACCAAACCAAAATTTGTTAGCAACCCACCTTTATTTTTGGATAATGTAGGATTTTGCTTGTAAACCTATATATACTAGCATAGATTTTGTACAAAAATTAAAATGACTTATAAACAAATAGATGCTATTATTAAACAAATGACAGTTCAAATTCTTAAAATATCTTAAGACTATTCATCTTCAATTATTAAACTAAATATTTACATTACTTTACATTTAATTTTCTCTAACAAAATTTAATTTTAAATAATAAAAAATAAACAAATGTTTTTGATTAAGTAAAATAGGTTTTACAGGGATCCTGAAACCCAAAAGTTTTTACATAATATTTGAAATAGAAAAAATAAGTAAAGTCTGACTAGGCCAGTAGCCAAGAAACAAAACCTTGTAACCCTAGATAAGAAGAAACAAAAAAAAAAAAACAAAAAAAATAAAATAAAAAAAAATACCAAACCAAAATTTGTTAGCAACCCACCTTTATTTAATAATATTTGTTAGCAACCCACCTTTATTTAATAATAATAAAATAAACAAATGTTAATTGATTAATTGATATTAAATTTTGGTGACACAATTATTTTTCCTTATTTATTTAATCTAAATAAAATCTATGAAAAATGTGTGACAATAATGAACTTACCCCAAAAATCTGTAAATGTATTTTGTTAAATATTGCCCACAAACGTCATGATCAAAATTTCCATGTTCTTGTATCCTTGTAAGAACCCCATTAAACATGGAAAGCATTTATAGGGTTGAATGTTGTAATGGATATCTAATGGTCCTCACATGCAAAGGAACGTTTTCTTAGGCATATTTTCTTCTATGGGTCCGGAGGCATTGCACGTCCTTTATGTTCCACGGGACATAAACACCATTTTATTATAGTCAAAGTACTATATATCCCATGTTTCTATTCATATATTTATTAGTATATTTAAATAGATGAATCTCCTATAATTCAATGTAGTTGTTGGGAGGAGGTAACATCATCTCTACAATTTGCCATTTAAATATTATTCTTTACATTAGGGAAGTAAATTTTCTATAAAATTTTGAAAAGATTGTACTTGGCATTATTTTTATAGAGAAAAATATATATGCACAATATTAAATAATTAGGGGTGATGCTAAGTAGTTTAATTCAACATTTTGAAGTTTTTAAATGATAAGTCTTAAAGTGAGTTGATTTTAAAGTTATATTTTAAACTTTTGGGCATTAATGATATAGTCATATTATTTACATTTTTGTTGAGTTGTTAACATACATGTATAAAAAAATTACGTTAAAATATGTAAGACATGTATTTATTATCATCTTACATGTTATCATATGATTGTTTGCTTCTTTGATATGATATATGTAGAAATAATTTTTTGTTTGTCCATTTTAGGTACAAAAATAATAGTTGCTTGTGCTTTCTAACTTTGGGAAAAGTAAACATAATCTATACTATGTAATATTATAATATCTATTGACAAATATATTGCTATTGGGTTCTCTCATATATTGACACACCCAAGGACATATAAATCCCCAAAGGAGATGTCCAACCTTGTAGTTAGAAACAACAAAAAAAAGACCAAACAAAGAAATAAACAATACTAGCAAATAGATGAATATGATCTTTAATTATCATCAAGTTGGCTTGCAAGTGCAAATCAATAGACATGCCTCATTATCAAGGACTTTGAAACCTTTGAATGTTGGAAATCCCAAGAACATCCTAATAGCCTCTATCCAAGAAATAGGAGAATAGGTCTCATCAAAGTCAAGTCCTTCAATCTAAGAGTAACCCTTGCATACTAGTCTTGCCTTTTTTCTCACAACCTTCCCTTTCTCATCCATTTTGTTTTGGTACACCCACTTGGTACTTATCACATTTTCGTCTATCATTTTGGGCACTAGTTCCTAGGTCCAATTCTTTTCTATTTGATTAAGTTCTTCCTTCACTGCATTAATCCAACTTTAGTTATTACAAGCTTTTGTTATAGTCCTAGGTTCAATATTCGATAATAAGCAAAATAAAGCTTTTCCTTGTGTTGCTTCACTACTAGTGACAACTCCTTCGTTATTATCACCAATAATTTTTTTTTTCAAATAATGTTTTTGCAAATACCTTGACATCTTTCTTGTAGATGCAGGTGTATGTTTTGTCTCTTCTTCTTTCTTGTCCTCCTCTTTTTCCTTTGTATTAGACTCATACTCAAAATTCTTCTCTAGTGTCTCTAAAAATCTTCATCAAAGTTCTCATATTCACACTTTCAACTCTCTTGTTAATATTTTGTTATAACACTAATATGGTTTTCTTTTGGTGGAGTATCTTAGAAATGTTGCTTGATTTTGTCTAGTGTCAAATGTACCCAAGTTATCTTCATCTCTCCAAATGCAACATTTTGTTCCAAAGGTTTTGAACTATTTCATTGTAGGTTCTCTTCCATGCTATAGTTTGACGAAGTCTTTCCATATTTCTTTTCATACGTAACTCTATTTAGTGTATAAAATATTATTGTGTACAACTTCTCTCAAATAAAATTTTGGTAGGCTTGCCTCCTTGATCATTTTCCTTGCTACCTCTTGTATTGTTTGAGACATTCTTTCAACAAAACCCTTTTCCCATAGTGTTCCAGTTGCTGACAACTATCTTCTAATGTCATGTTTCTCAAAATATCTTTCAAATGCATCAAAAGTAAACTATTCTTATTTCTCAGATCTTAAACATTTAATATTTCTACAAAATTCATTTTTATTTCTAGATTTAATATCTTGAACTTTTCCAAATATTCCAATTTACCTCTTAGAAATATTACCTAGGTATACTTTGAATGAACATCAATAGAGAGTGTGAAGTATTCCTCACCCTAATTTTTTTTAGGCAAGACCATAGATGTCAATATGAAAAAGATCCAATAAACTGATAGATGTATTGTATTTTTCCTTGAGAAATTATCTCCTTTGCTTCCCTTCTTGACATCCTTTGCATTTTTTTTTTTGATTTTCTCAGCCTTGCTAAATCTCTAACAACATGGGATAAACTCATTCTTACCAAAATATCAAATTTGATTTAGCACATCCTTTGGTGCCAAACCTAATTTCCATCACTTTGAGATATCAAATATTCTTTTGTAGCTCCTTTAAGATGACACATGTTTCTATCAGTCCTCTTGCCAACTACATTTATTTCCCCATTGCATTTTTCTAACTTCACAACCTTTATTCTTGAATATGACATCATAACCACTCTCACAAATCTGTCTTTTACTCAAAGGATTGTGACACAAAACATTCACATAATAAACATTGTAATAATAATATTATTTCAATCAAAGGTAATTGATTCTTTACTAACAATATATGATTATTTATCATCACCAAATCTAACATGACCACCATCATATACTTATAAACATACATTATCTCTAGTCATATGATGTAAACCACCACTATTAATTGGTCATTCATTCTTTTTCCCATTAACATACAAAGAAATTTCAACATTATCATCAACTTCAACACCTATGTTAGACATATTAATAAATGATTTTTTCATTTTATTCTTAAACATAAAACAAAAAATCCTCTCCTTCTAACTCATCTTTTGAAATACTAACATTGTCATTTGCATTATAATCCTTCTTTCTGATTCTCTTAGACTTCTGTCTAAGACCTCTTTCTGGACATCTACCAACTAAATGAATGACCAACCTTACCACATCCAAAACTTTTGAGTGGTAACATAAATTTGTCTTTGTTGGTGCCTATCTTTAGTCTTCTTACAAAATTAGCTTCAAATTCTTCATCATCATCTCCATCAGGTTCTTCTTTGGATTGAGTTGCTTTGCAATTTAACTTAGATCTATCCTCATCTCTTCCAAACTTCCTCAATTCAAAAGTTGTCAAGATGTCAAAAAACTTTTATTTGGTGAACTTTTTGGATTATAAACTTCTTCTATAGTTGAGATCTTGTCACTGTAACTTTCAGATAACGTCATCAAGATCTTCTCCATGAAATATTCATCGATAATAATTCCCCCTCCATGATTATTAAGTTATTTCACTATATGCTCAATTCTCTAAAAGAAGCTTTTGATAGCTTCATCGTCTTCAATTCTCAAATCCTCATGAAGTCTCTTAGCTATTAATATCCTAGATATATTAACCCTACCATTTTCTTCCCATATCTCTTTCATCTTTTCCAAGTATTTATAAGTAGTTTTCAAAGAGACAATTTTAGCTAGCTCTATCGTTGATAAAGCACTATTGATCACATATCCTCATATGCTTGATTTAATCTTGAATGTTAAGGCCATTGTGAATGTACACATACTTTATCTATGCACATTTCCAAGTCTTGTAACCCACTAAAGACAATGAACCTTTCAATTGATCTATTCATGAACTATAGTTGAACCCATCTAACATAGGAATTCTCAATTTTGTGCACCATCTGATCTTCCTCAAGAAGTCAAGCTCTATAGTAAGGAACCAAGATTTGAACCAATAGTTAAATATGACGAATAACTAAGAGAGGGTGAATTAGTTATTCCTATAGAGTTTTCATACATTGAAAAATATTTGCTAACCATGTTGAAAAGAATCATAAATATTGTTAGAATATTGGAAGAAGTTATATTATTGAATGTCACCATAGAGGTTTCATACATTGATAAGACCCAGATAATCTGAATATATGGAGTGAGATAAGGATAAAAGAGGGGTTTGAAGGAAAAAATGAATTATGAAATAATTATGCCAGAGATGAGATGATATTGTCACTATCCCAAAGATTACAAGAGGAGCATGTATAAAGGTATCACTAGCACATGCATAATTTAGATGGAGTTATTCAAATACAATCATTTAATTTTTTATCAAGAAAATATGAAAGACCATTCCATATTGAGATGGAAGGAGTCACACATATAAAGAAGGAAGCATATCAAGAGAATACAAACCTCCGAGATCAAATGGATGGCTTATTTATGGAAAGCCTACCAGATTAGATAGTTAAAAAGAGTTACAACAATTATGGTAGTGTGATGGTGGTGTGAATGACTAATATGAAATAGATTTATAAGTTATCTATTTATCTATTCATCATGATTAAAAAAAGGAAAATGAGTTTACATATGGGAGGATATAAGGACATTAAGGTATGACACCATTAAAGAAGATAATGAGAATACATTTAATGATGAGGAAATAAAAGAATCTCAGAGGAAAATTAAAAAAACTAGAGGTATATATGGATCGAGTCCTAATAAATATCATTAAGGTCAAGGACAAAAGGTAAATTTTTTTTCCAAGATGAAAATTATAAGGTGTGATAATGCAAGACCAAAAGACATAGATGAGGAATAAAAAATGTAGAAGTGGATTAAAAGATAATTTTAAAACTTTTTTGCAAAAAGGACCAAGATATTTGATAGCATCAAATATTAGTTATACCATCATGAGAAGAGTGTTGGAATACACCTTGAAAGAAAAGGAACCAACTATATATGAGATTATTAAAGAGAAGGGGATAAATAGGATATATTTATTGAATATGAGAATGAAATACCATATAATATCCCACATAAATAATTTATAGTTAATTTGGAAAGAATACTAGAGACATTAATATCTTGGAAAGAAAGGAATTTGTCTTTAGGTTTGAGGAATTATTGAGACTTGTAGGTGTAATTAAATATTAACAAGCACAATTTAATTAAGCTTATTTAGGATAGTTCATTGTATAAAGGTGTTCATATGAGGCACCTAGGGATTTGCACCTTTATTTGTACATAATATAGGAGAAATTCCACTTTAGGTGCTAATAGTTACTATGCATTTCCACTTTATGTGTCATTTCCACCTTTAATACCTATCATTTATCATACCCAAATTGTTGCACATAGTTTGTTGCATAATGAAGGATGATCCACCTTTGGTGGACATGCGATTCCACCTTTTGTGGGTGATAACTTTTTCCTTATCATAATATCTTATTTACTTGCCTATATAAGAAAACACTTTTAAATTGTAAATTATTCTAGTTGAACCAATATAATATATTCAATTAATTCATCGATTGATCTAGTTGACAATATTGTATTGCATTCTTGGTGAGAATAAAACTCAATATTATCATATTATTTGTCTCTCTTTTGTGTTATTAATTGGGCTCTAGAGACACACTGCCTTGAGAAGATTCCCACATTGTATTAAATTTTTTATATATGGTACAAGAGATATTATTATAAGACTAATTGGTTAAAAAGGTTTAAAGAAGATAGATAATGAAATAAGAAAATATATACTAAAATGGTTTTGAAGGAGTAGACACTACAATTTTATCTAATAGACGAAATAAGAGAGGAAAATGGGAAAATATGTGATAGATCTAATTAGCAAAAGAAGACCATGAAATGCCATATCTAATCAAGTGTTATGGAAAGTAGTAATTATATGTAGCTTAATGTTAGAAAAGTGAAAGGTAGTTCAAGAGATCATAGTAAAACTATATGCTGAAAAACTCTACTTAATGTAATATTTTTTTAGAAGAAAAGAAGTGGAAGTATCACAATTTGTTGGTTAAGTGGATGCACAATTTCATAATTAAATGTAGAAGAATTGACATCAAGGAAGATGTCAAGAAGAAGATAATTATTTGACACTATTAAGTGTTTCTAAAATGAACTTGACAAATAATATATATATATTTTTGGGACTTTTGGAAGTGATAATCAAAGGGTGCAAAATGCTTCTAGCAAAGACAAAGCTACTTGATTTAGTTCAAGTCAACAATGGAAGTACCAGTAGAGTTATAGATTTAAGGCACCAATATTAAATAAGGAAAGAGATATAACTCATCTAGATCAAGGGGATGATTGAAAAGCATAGTGAATAATACATGAAAACCATAAGCTCAAAAGATGTTGTGGATAAGATGTTAAATGATAAGTTTTTTGAGTAGAGGAATAAGTTTGTTAATAAAATTTTAAGTGGGAGGTAATCTAAGAGGGATCAAGTGATGCTAAGGAAAGCATATTGTCTTGAAAGAAAATTATCTACAAGTTAAGGTAATAGTTATACCATAAATAATCAAAGAAGAAAATGTGATTGGATAATTAATAGTTGTGGGAAATACAATGTATGGATATTCCTTTGGTAATAGAGAAATAAGTAGTATTTAGTTAGGAGGGTAGTAGTATCAAAACAAATTAAAGGTGGTAGGATCTTTGACCTAACCAAATATAGTAGTGGGGTATTAACGAGGTATAAGGTACATTTAATGATAGGGTAGAACATATAGAAATATGTGGAGGAGGTTGATAATATGTGGAATAATTTAGTTTATAATATATGTAGTAAAGTAGAGATTAACTAAGATTTTATGGATGAGGATGTAACTAGATCTATCTTATCACTTTTGATGTGGATGAGATAAGGGAAGCAATGATACAAGTGTTGATGTTACAACATTAACTAATATTCTTGTATCAACAAAAAAATAGAGTTATTTCATTTGTTTTCCTCTATTTTCTAGGTTTATTTTGTATGCATCTATGAATATAGTTTCAATTTATTATGTGTATTGAAAAAGTTTACAAGATGACATTGCATTACCATAAAGGGATTTGGTTGTGAACTTATTGCCACTTATTTATACATGGGTTATTTTCTTTCTCTTCCACTATGATGATTACTTGAGTTGTGTACTGGTGACATAACATTGTTCTTAACACACAACATTTTGTTAGGTCGTATATGCTATTTATGGTTCTATCTTCCTTACAAATTTATGGCCTAAAATTTGATGTAGTATGTTTTTAATTTGGCATCTTTTACAAGATACACTTCTTGTAATTTCAAATTCACATCTATTTAGTGAAGTTCATACCAAGCCTAAGGGTCATTTCATTATAGAGGCTTCTATTTTTTTTCATATTATATTATATATCAAAATAATTTCAAATGGATTAATCAAGCGACCTAACATGATCAATGCCTAAAAATTAATTTTTCTTTGAAATATTTGCATTTGATTTGTACGATGTACCTTTTCTTTAGTTAAATTTTCGTGTTAGATTGTGTATATATGTGGGTGGGTGACAATTGAACTATTTATTTGGGGTTGCGCCTTTAATGTCCAAGCGTTCCTTCCAATTATGAGGGTGGGTAGGGTCACTATCATTGGTCTCACCAACTTAAGGATATTTAGGGGGTTATGTAAGTCTCAGACCTTGGATAATATTTCATACTTTGTCATATTTTCATACATATATTTCTAGATCTCCACTTATTTTATGGTATCAAATACCCCAAAATCTTCAAGATCAACCTCTGAGTCCCCTACTTATGGATCCATAAAATTTCACACCCTTACACACTTAGAATTACTAGTATATAATTAGTAATGCATTTTTTTGGCTCATCCCCTCTCTAACAAATGAATTCTCCTACTATGTAAGTCACAAAGCCCTCATAATATCGCATCCTTTAGAGACATAGATTCTTTAAATCCTAACAAAAAATTATTAAAGTACAATCTTCTTCATTTTTTGGAAAGCATTTCTTTAGACTTCCACCTTCTAGTATTCTCTTTTACAAAACCCTATTATTAAAATGAAGAAATTGTCTAATCATCAAAGCTAATTAGTAAAATAGTATATTTAAAAATGAATCTTAGAATGAGTGGGCCCATTCTAGATCTTCTATCATTTTATAAGTGATCAATTTTTTTAATTTTAAATATTTTTGAACATCATTTTATCAACAACTTAAAATACTACTTCTCACACTTGCCTTCAACTATTGGATTTAAGGATGAAAGCCTTTGGATTTAGGGTCTAGAAGGTGACAATGCTTTGGTTTTTGAAGGGTGGCTCATGTAGAGGTTACAACACTACTTCAACTTAGAGAATTGTGACAACATGTTGGATAATGTAGAAGTTTTGTCATTTTAATAATATCATCATGATAATTGTACCCTTTAATTATTAACATATATTTCTAGTAACAAATCTATCTAATTACTTAATGAAACATGTGAATGAAACACTCTATTTGAAGTAGTTTATTTGTGTGAACCTATTTTATTTTATTTGAGTATTTTTAACATAGGTATTTTACATGAATATTTTGGTTAACTTCATTACATTAGTTTCATTTAAGAAATTTGTATGAATAATTTAACCAAGGTTTTGTTAGAAATGTTTAGAATAACTGGGGGGGAATCAGTTACTCAAAGTCAATAAGTATCATTTGAAAAATTAAACATAAATTATTCTCTATTATGCTTATCCTATTGTTGCTTGATCTCTATTGTATTGATAAACAAAATTATTGTCGTAAACATAACATACTTTGTTAAATGCAAACTTTATCAAATGTAAAAACATATAAAGCATTCAATACAAGTTTCACATTAGGATTTTTAAGTGGAAACTCACTTTGGGAAAAACCACTAGCAACATGTCACCACTTTTTCACTCTTTCAAAGTGAGCTCTGTTAGGAGCCAACCCTATTAAAGGTTTATAATACACAGTGTTAAATGTGAGCTAGTCAGAGGATTTAATCACCCTTTTAGGAGTGGCCTTTTCTTATGACTTTGGTCATTCCATTTAGAATGTCACCTTGTTAAAGGATTTACATAGACTATTAAGTCTTTCAAATGACTATTAGGTCAACCTCTATTAAAAGTATTTCAATACAAACTATTTACAATGATTAGAAAGAAAACAATAGGTTTTGATTTGTATGATTACAACTCACTTTGTAGGTTCATATCACTATTCGGTTTATGTGTTGATTCACTGATAAGATCCCCATTGCCATCTCCATTCTTGATTCACTTAGAAACCCTTCAAGCAATTAGATCTTCTTCTTTCAATAATACTTAAGCCATCTTCTCATATTCACTTATCAATATCAACAACATTTGTGCAAGCAATCTCCTTTAGCTTTTCATTCACTCTTAGACACTTGTATTTACCCTTGTATGTCTCTGATCCACCTTTCTCTGTACACAAGTCTCTCATATATACTTTAAGTTTGGCTCTATACCTCTTTAAATAGGTAATACTTGCTTTGCCATTTTTCATGATCACCATAGATCTTAGGGTTTACGATCATGTTCAACATGATTCATTGTATTTGTCCACCTTCTTGATCATCCTCTAGAAACTTCTTTGGACTCCATCTATTAGGTCTTTACCTAATCCTCACCTTAAATTTAATGATCCAACTCATCAATCTTATCTTCAACATGGTTTACATCTCAAAAGAAATCAACTAAGTCTGCTAGAAATCACGATTTCCTCAAATTCATTCTCAACACTATTACTCAGCAATCACTAGGTTTTGACATTTGGTCATTGAAAACTTTTGACTTGGTATCAACTATCTTGCTCAGTTGATATTGATGATTGTTCAACACTAGATTTTCTTGGCACTTACTATGGCTCGGTTGACACTAGCATCACTTGACATTCCTTAACCTTTTACTCTATTGCTCAACTTAGCTTAACTTTCTTGATATAAAAAATCACTTTGTCTTATCAAAGTCTAAATAATCAAATGTCCTTTGTAGCTTCCTTTTTATAACTCAACCTTTCCTCTAGGTGCTATTGCTATGAATAATTTCTCACATCCTCTTCATCAATCAAATAGATATGACATTTAGATATCTCTTATCAATATATTTGACATCAATGAGAAAACAAAAAATGTTCCAATTGTAATTTTCCAACAATCTCCCTCTTTGACATTGATGGAAACATCTCAATATTGACAATATCTCAAAATCTCAATGTATCTAACTTTGTTATGATACAATCCAAAAAGTTTCACTATCATGAGTGACCAATATCCTTCGTTTCATTCTGATTCTCTTTATTGATTTTCTCCCTTTGAAATAATAGATCTCCCTCTTGGATACATCTATCTTTTAGTAATAAATCTCTCTCTCTCTCTCTCTCTCTCTCTCTCTCTCTCTCTCTCTCTCTCTCTCTCTCTCTCTCTCTCTCTCTCTCTCGTATATCTCCTTATTTGTATATTTCTGTTTATATTCTCCCTCTTTGACAACAATGCCAAAGGCACCAAGATTTATAGGCTTTAATCTCTTCATACATATGAGTTATGTAGATTTTGCATGTCTAAATGATTGTTTTCATTTGTCTATTATTGATCTATTATGTTGTACTAGACTATCTATCTTAGGCATTTCCCAAAGTAGAGTTTTTTTACATTAATGTGTAATATATTTTGATTAGCACATTTGATGCAATGCACCTTGTCTCCTTAAGTTGCTTTATTTAGGGGAATCACTTATAATTTACCTCTAAGATATTCATGAGCATCTTTAGGTAAGGTTTTAGTGAATATGTCAGCAATTTTTTCTATGGTGTGCACATATTCTAACTTCACTTCTTTGTCTTGAACTAGTTCCCTCAAGTAGTAATACTTGATAGCAATGTGCTTTGTCTTAGTGTGCATCACTATGTTGGAAATATTCAAGATATGACAAGTTACTGAGAGAGGAGGGGTGAATCAGTAACTTTAAAACTTTCTTTTAAATTTATCACACATCCATCTATACTACTGTATATATTAGTATTGAAAGGTAAGTCATTCATCACACAAAAGAACACAATATTTTGGTGACCCAGAAACCTTCCAAATAGAAAGTAAAATTGGGGTGGGGATGATACCGACAAAACTTCAATACTGCAGCATAAAGTTGGCCTGTTAAGGCTTACATTGACCACTTCTAGTGATCTTTCCTTGTTAGGAGCACAAAAGGCTGCTAGGTCCACCTTGTTAAAGGATTTACAAACATACAATGAAGTATGCACTCAGTTAGGATATTTATACAAAGACTGTTAAGTCTACCTTGTTAGAGGATTTAGAAAACTGATTCACCTATTAAGATGAAGCAGTTGATCTACTTACAATTGATTACTAATAAGATCCTTTATGTACTGATCACCTTATGTGACAGATATAACTTTTCTACCTCTATATTGACCTTGCTGTATTCCTTGAATTGCTGCTGAAAATCCTTCACATATCCTTCTCATTACTTCACTTATTTTTTATACACATGATATCTTGCAATACACCTTACATATATAGCTTTCAAATTTACAAAACTGCAAGGTCGGCCAAAATACAAGTGAACAAATACATTACAAAGTTTGCCCAATAGTAAATAACTCGGGTTCACTGAACTGACTCAGTGACCTTCTGATACACAGCATCCATGCATTACTCGACATCGTCATGCACTCGATAAAAGTGAAGGCTCAGTCCATACTAATCACTTGATGTAGTTCTGAATTCGATAACCATTGGTGACTCGGTAGATGTGGTGTCACTTGGTAGATATTACATACTGAGTTTACCTGGCTTCGCTCAGTAAACACTACTTCTTCCAACACTCAGTTTACGCTGAACTTCATGACACAAGCTTACTACTCGGTAGACACTGTGAAGCATGGTAGATGTTGAGAAACTTAGTAGACATTGCTGGTCTTCACATTGCCTGTATTTACTCGGTAGCTTCAGGAATGCTTGGTGTAAACTGCTTAACTGCTAAGCTTACAAGGTAACCATTGAATGCTTGGTAAGCATTCAAAATTGAGTAAGTGTTGTCACTAATGACAAATATAACATAATACCAACAATCTCCCCCATTGGCATTAGTGAAAAAAACACTTATGAACCAAAACTTATGTTAACTAACATTCTAATTTTGATTTTTCAAAATTGATCTTTGTAAAGCTACTGTATATACATATCTTACATATCTCCCCCATACATATGGAATAATACATATACATAGATTTTATTTGTACATATGTCAATTTATTTTCTTTCTTATTTCTCTACAAATCTCTTTTACTCCCCTTGCTCCCTTCTCTTGTTCATCTCATAGTCCCCCTTTTTGACAATAATGCCAAAGAGTATATATAATAAATTCAAATAGAGACACTAAAATATGAGAGAAATTCAGAGTGTACCTTGAGAATAAGAGACAATGTCTTATCCCAATTATCTTGCAAAATTTTGCAGGTGGAGAGAGCCACTTGAACTTTTGCAGAAAGTTCAATCATATGATCTGCTATAGAAAAATTGTTGTCTTGGATCAATGTTTTTGAATAGGCAATATATTTCTACATTTGGTCCATGACTAGAAGGATCATATTATGGATGTCAATAAGTGTAGACCTGATCTTGGCTTCTTCTCTAAGTAACTCTGCCTTCATTTCTGACAAAAAATTCAACTTCATGTGATGTGAAGAGCTTGAACTATGGTCAAGCTGTAACTTTTGAGCACTAGCCTTCATATCCACATAAATCTTATTTAATTTTTCTTTAACATCCTTGGTGTACTCGGTAACATCACAAAGCTTTCCAAAAAGTAATGTTACATTTGTAAAAGATTGCTCAAGGTTGCTCAAAATTGTGGATAATTCTACCTGATTTATTGCAATGTGCTGAGCAATGTGCTCAAGCACCTTATTGTCAAATTTCTTCTTTGCCTTTTCAATGAGCTTCTCTTGCCCAAAGGTGTCCTCATTGAACTTATTTACAACCTCTTCTAATTGTAACAAAATGTGTTGAGATGGATCAACATCAACACCAATAGCTACAGTAATTATATTTTTGTCATTCTCGATTATTGTGTATTCTCTGTCCCTCTCTTCTCTTAGCTGCTTCTGCCTTGCCTTTTCCTCTAAAAGCTGACTGACCATTCTCATTTCGTTGGTTGAGGTAGTGTCCAAATCTATCTTGGGAATAATAATTTCTTTATCCAAGTCTATATCTTCATTAATTTCCTTACCATTAAGTAGAAGTTTTAGAGGAGTCTTTGGTTTTACTTTAGTGCTTGCTTCCTTGGATTTTGAAATAGAAACAATAGTTGATATAGATGGACTAGCAGAAAAAACTTGAATTGGACCAACTGGAGGAAAACTGAGAGAAGTACCAACTGTACCCAGAATTGATGTGCTTCCCAAAAATGATGTACTAATAAGTAATGTACAAGTTGGAATATTTACAATTGAAGAACTGACAGAAACTGGTGCAGTCAGAGCTGTGGCAGGCAAAATTGTAGAATGGGTTGGTAGACTTACTATACATGAAGTTGTGGAACTGACAACTGTGCATGTTGTTGTGATGGATTGCTCGGGTGCTGATGAAGAGGGCTACACCTTAGTAGATGAAGTAATTGATACTTCCATAGAAGATACTTGGAGCTGTGGGGTGGCAGGAGTAGATGATATTTATGATGTGGATGCAATCAATCCTGCTGAAGCTAACTCCAACCTTGATGATGATGCCAGCTTAGGTGGAGAGTGAGGAAGGGAAGAAATGAATTCTGCTACAATCTTTATTGGATCATCTTCTTCATCCACTTCCTCCTTGTCTTCCTCTTCAGCTTCTTCCCTTATCTATTTATCATCAGCCATTAGTGCCTGATAATCTTTAACATCAAAAGTAGTACATGGAGTGCTATCATCATCTTGATCATCACTATCACCATCATCATCCTTGAGCTCAACTGGATCATTACTAGGCATATGTAGATGATAGATATTCTTCCACATGTTTGTCTAATCTCTTACAACATGCTCAATGTCCTTAATTAGAATCAAACATGTGTGAAATCTGATCATCATTTTGCCTTCATTATTCTCCATGGCTACCTTTATTTCTACCTCAGTGAGATTTGGCAATAGTTTCTTCAAGGATTGTTCATAGATGTCCTTGGCTGTTTGTGTGGCTGACTCCCACCTCAGTTGCAGTCTTACTAATAATTCTTTTGAGATCTAAGGAGCAATTTGGTTTAGGGAATACTTCCACTTTCCCATTTTGAAGAGTAACAACTCCTCAATCTGTATCTTCTCGGCATTAGTTTTGGTTTCAAACTTTAAAGCCTTGAAGTTTGTGATGCCAACTCCTTCTTCCATCTATTTCTGCCTTTCTTGGAAGGTGAGTTGGGGCTTGTTAAGTACTACTTCACCTTTATCTTTGCCTTTACCTCTCCTGGTGAAAATAGCTATGGAGGCCTTTGGAGGTTTAGTAATGATAACCCTCCCTTTCTTCTTTGCTGGCTCTGCCTCCTTTTCTGATTCTTGCTCTTCATCTTCTCATTCTTGATCCTCTTCTTGATCCTCTCCTTTTCCCTTGGTAAGAATTAAGGGACCAGTGACAATTTTCATCTTAGCAATCTTTCTCTTACCTTTTCTGATTGCTTGAGGTAGCTTAATTTCTAATTCAATTCTAGCTTTTGCCTCATCATAAGTGCCAAAGACTGGTTGCTTGGGATCTCCAGGCTCATTTACTAGTCCTTGAATGATGTCCATGGTTTCATCAATATTGACCTCATAAGGGAGAGGTTTCACCCATGCAACTCATGGCTTGACTACCTGAATGTATACTCTATCATAGTTTACCATGAAACATACATCATCTTTATAGTCCTCAATAAGTTTAGGAGGAATCCTGAACCTATTGTTCATTCTTTCTTTGAAGTCTTCAAAATAATTATCCATTATACTGTCGAAGTTTATACCCATTTCTGCTATAAACTCATTTATCTGATACAAAATGGGAACATCCTTTCTCCATACAACAGAACCTTTGGATGGAAAGAATTTTTGCACATAAAAGAAGAGACATGTTAATAAAGAACCAAATTTGTAGGGATTGTTCTTTGATGACCTGATGCTATCCATATTGTTGTTTAGTTTCTTTAATAATAGCTCTGATAGGTCAAATTCCATGTTTTTCTTCACAACTTTGAATGCTAAGTCTACCACCTCACATGGCACGCTGTTCAAATGACTGGAACTATAAATATTGTGAGCAATTACATGAATTTTGAACCTTAGCTCTACATTGATAACAGTGCTAATTTTCAAGCCTCTACCGTCCCACTCGGCTAGGGTTTTCTTTTGGAGTTCATCCTGACCTAGGGTTTTAGTGGATTTAGCTTTGCTCAGAATGGGAAGGCCAATAATCTTGTGAATCATCTTTTTAGTGATCAATATGAGCTGCTCCAACCATAACTGACCATTGTGAACACGGCTAAGAATATACCTAATCCATTTTATCTGAAAGCTTCTTGGTAGGTGTGATATGTGTGTCAACCCTTTTGTTTCCAAATGCTTGTGCTCGGGTTTCAACGAGCCATCAACACACATTTCTTCTAAAGCACTATCCATTTCTAGGGTTCCTATCTCTTGAATTGAAAACTTAAAATGAGTGCGGATATCATTAATTAGAAGTACCTTTGGTGGAATTCATGATTGGGTGCCATTAGGGTCGAGTGCCTCTGCCATTGCTGGAACTAACTTGAAATTTGGTGCTTTCCACTCTACACCCTTGACCAACATCTCTGATCCTCTTTTCACCTTGCTACTGTTGGTACTTCTAGATTCCATTTCTGCTCGGTAAGTGATGAAAATAAATTCCCTAACTGCAAATTTGTTTGAAATCGCTTGGAATTGCTTGAATGCACCTAGAAATCTCTTTGCTCTTGAAGACATGGTGAAAAATGAAGTTGAATTCTACCCTTTCGATGAAAATTTGTCATTAATGCTAGGTACCATACTAACGTAGTGCATGATAGACTGTCATCCACTAACCTAGCTTAGTAAGAGTGTCAACTCGACAGAGGAACCAAATTATTTTTGCTCCCAACCTCACTCGGTAAGGTCTTTAACCAACTTTCCTTGGTGGAGTCTGATGCAACTCGGTTAAAAATAACCTTTCTGTGATCTTGGTGTATTTGGAATACTGATTGGATCATTTGCATTCCTCATATTTCTTGGAACTGCTTATGATATTCTTGCTGAGTATAGCTCCAACACATTCTTATGAATTTAGTTTGAGGGGATGGAGTCACCCACTTCTTGAGTGACTTCAATTCCATGATTTGAGCTTGTATCTTCAATGGATTTAGGAATCCATTGTTGCTTCATTTGTTTCCTTATGTTGTCAGCCCTTGCTTTCTTTTCATCTTCAATTTTGCCTATATTCATGCAATTTTTAGCTATATGACTGAGTTCAATGCATGTGTAACACCTTATAGTAGTTTCCTTCTTCCTTAGGTGATACCTTGCACAATTTATACTAGTGTGCCCATATTCTCCACAATAATGACATCTGCACTAGGTATTGTAGTCCCATCCAAATATTGCCTTTACTAATTATTCAACTAGATTGAATGATTTAGATCTGCATTAAGATTCCTTGTGACCATGCTTTTTGCATTTGTGACATTTACCTTCAAATTTTGGTTTCTTCTTGCATTCATTGGCTTTGTGACCATGCTGGTTACAATTATAACACTTTCCATTGAATTTTCCTTTTCCATTGCTCCAACATTTGTTTGATGTATGACCAATTTTCTCACAATGATTGCATGAGGGTTTTAGATTCCTTTTTGCACCTTGCTTGGAAGATTCATCTTGTTCTTCATTTTATCCAAGTCTTACTTTACCTTTTTGCCTATGAAGATTCTGCTCATTTTGCTGATTCAATTGATTCATGTCTTCTTGTGATTTCAACATTCTCTCATTGATTTGTTTTTCAGCATTAGGTCATCCTTTAATTTTTCAATGATTTTCTTTTCATATCTCAGTTCTCTCACTGTTCTTTCATTGATTTCCCTTTCATAATTTAGATCACTTCTTATTCTTTCATTTTGTGCTTTGAGAATTCTGATTTCTTCATTTGCTTCAGTGATTTGATCAATGAGGTCTTCATGCTGATTGGATTGATTCTATTCTACAATGTTTCTTGTCTCCAAGTCTTCATTTTCCTTATTCCTTTGTTCCAAAATTTCACATAGCCTGATTGATTGGATTTCTTGTTCTCTTTTAGGTTTTCTTACTTCTTCTTGTAGAGAGCCATTCTTTCCTAGGAGTTCTTTGATTGCTTCATTAGCTTCATCTGAGCTACTTGATGGGAAAAAGTCTTCAATCTTCTCTTCAACACACTGATGGTCATCCATTTGTCTTGCAAGTTCCTTCCTTCTTTTTAGGGATTGGGAAAGGTGCTCTTTTGCTTCTTTGAGTTGAGCTATGGCCATCTCCAGATCTAGCTTTTCATTTTTAATTGCCTTGTCAAGTCTGAATATCTCCATTTGTCCTTAGATCTTTGCTCAAGCTGCAAAGCTTTTATCCTAAGAACCAAAAAGCTCCGATACCAATTGTTGGAAATATTCAAGATATGACAAGTTACTGAGAGGGGAGGGGTGAATCAGTAACTTTAAAACTTTCTTTTAAATTTACCACACATCCATCTATACTACTATATACATTAGTATTGAAAGGTAAATCAATCATCACACAAAAGTACACAATATTTTGGTGACCTAGAAATCTTCCAAATAGAAAGTAAAAATGGGGTGGGGATGATACCCACAAAACTTCAATACTGTAGCATAAAGTTGGCCTGTTAAGGCTTATATTGACCACTTCTGGTGATCTTTCCCTATTAGGAGCACAAAGGACTACTAGGTCCACCTTGTTAAAGGATTTACAAACATACAATGAAGTATGCACTCAATTAGGAGATTTATACAAAGACTGTTAAGTCTACCTTGTTAGAGGATTTAGAAAACTGATTCACCTATTAAGATGAAGAAGTGGATCTACTTACAACTGATTACTGATAAGATCCTTTATGCACTGATCACCTTATGTGATGGATATAACTTTTCTACCTCTGTATTGACCTTGCTATATTCCTTGAATTGCTGCTGAAAATCCTTCGCATATCCTTCTCATTACTTCGCTATTTTTTTATACACATGATATCTTGCAATACACCTTACATATATAGCTTTCAAATTTACAAAACTGCAAGGTTGGCCAAAATACAAGTGAACAAATACATTACAAAGTTGGCCCAATAGTAAATAACTCGGGTTCACTGAACTGACTCAGTGACCTTCTGATACATAGCATCCACTGCATTACTCGACATCGTCATGCACTCGGTAGAAGTGAAGGCTCGGTCCATACTAAGCACTTGATGCAAATTTGAACTCGATAACCACTGGTGACTCGGTAGATGTAGTGTCACTCGATAGATATTGCATACTGAGTTTACCTGGCTTCACTCGGTAAACACTACTTCTTCCAATGCTCCGTTTACACTGAACTTTGTGACACAAACTTACTACTCGGTAGACACTATGAAGCATGGTAGATATTGAGAAACTTGGTAGACACTGCTGGTCTTCACATTGCCTATATTTACTCGATAGCTTTAGGAATGCTTAGTGTAAACTGCTTAACTACTAAACTTACAAGGTAACCACTGAATGCTTGGTAAGCATTCAGAATCGAGTAAGTGTTGTCACTAATGAAAAATATAACATAATGCCAACACACTGGATTCTTTGAAATGTTAATAGCACTCATGTTATCACAATTGATAGTTCTACTATCTCTATAATTTATTCTTTCATACCTTTCAGTAATTTCTTTATCTACATAATGTTTAAATAGTTCACTATAGTTGCTACATACTTAACTTTAGCTGTTGATTAGGAAATACAATCTTGCTTCTTGCTTCTCCATGAAACTAATCTATTTCAGAGAAAGAATGTACATCCACTAGTGCTTTTTGTATCATCAATATTTCCTGCTCAATTATAGTTAGTGAATACCTTCAGTTCAAATCTATCACTTCTCTTGTAATATAATTCATAATCTCATGTAACTTTTAGATACCTTATTATCCTTTTCACTTCCATCATGTGATTCTATTTAGGATTTTCTAAAAATCTAGCAACTATCCTAATTGCTAATGCAATATTAGATCTATTGTGAGCAACATATTACAATTTTCCAATAATGGATCTGTATAATGTCTGGTTCAAATCAATAGATTCATCATTCTTAGAGAGCATATGTCCTATAGACATAGGTGTGCTCACTAGTCTTGAGTGTTCCATTCCAAAAATTTTTAGTATCTCTTTGATGTATTTGGATTGAGTAATGAAAATACTAAACTTCATTTGACAAACTTGTTATCCAACAAAGAATATGACTTCACCAAACATAGACATTTCAAATTCCTTCTTCATTTCATAGGCAAATGATTTGCATAATACTTCTCTTTCTCCAAATATAATGTCATTAACAAATATTCCAAATAGCAGTGCTTCATTTTTCTTACCATTCTTTAAATATAGATTACTGTTATTATTTGTCCTTTCAAACCTAATCTTCACCAAATAATTACGTAGTCTTTCATACCATGCTCTTAGGGCCTGTTTTAATCCACAAAGAGCCTTGTCCAATTTACACACCATGTTCTTCTTGCTTGGATCCACAAATCCTTTAGGTTGTTCAATGTACATGTCTTCTTCAAGTATACCATTCAAAAATGTAGATTTGACATCCATTTGATATACCTTGAAATTCTTGTAGGCTGAATATGAAAGAAGAGTTATGACTATATCAAGTCTTTCCACATGAGAAAAAGTTTCTCCATAATCAACTCCTTCTTGAGCATATCCTTTGCATACCAATCTTTCCTTGTTTCTTGTTTCTTCACCATTTTCATTGAGTTTGTTCCTAAAAACCCTTTTTGTTCCAATAACATTTTTATCTTTAGGTCTTGGCACTAAAGTCCAAGTATTATTCTTCTTAATCTATTCAATTTCCTCATTCATTGCTTAAATCCAATCTTCATTGTCTAAAGCAATGTTTACTAGTTTGGGCTCAAACTCACAAAGTAAGCATATATCATGTTTGAGTCTTTTCCTTTTCATAACACTTGATTCAACATCACCAATGATTTGGTTAGGTTTGTGATGTATTGTTACAAACTTTGCTAGCACAGGTGGTTTCCTTCTCTGTTCTTCTACAGGTTCATCTTGGAAAATAATCTCAGGGTCATTTGCTCTTTCTTGTTTAGGCTATGGTCTAGTTTATGTATGCTCGACATTCTCTTTCTTATGGTCAACATTACTTGTCCATGACTTGATATCTTTAGTTTTTTGCTCGACATCTTTAGTCTGTTGCTCGACACCCACTATTTGGTGCTCGATAATTTTTTGTTGCACTACATCATTTCATGTCTGCTGGGAAATCACAACTTGATTTTCTTGTTCATTTATAGTGCTGGGAGTGCCATTATCCATATAGATGAATGTACTATAATGTTCAAGTTCTTTATTGCATGAAATTTCACTTCTTTCTTCAAACTCATCAACTTTCACATTTGCACTTTCCATAACTTTCTTGACTTGTACTCTATTCAGGGTATAGACAATAGTAGTAACAACTTCTCTCCAATACTTCTTTGATACACTCTTCTCCATCATCAATGTTATTGCAAAATCTATTATTGATCTGATTCTCCTTTCAGTTATCCCATTTTGACTAGGGGTCCTTGGTGCTAAAATTTGTCTATTAATTCCCCTATCATTGTAGAATGTATTGAACTCATTTGAAATGAATTAACCACCTTAGTCAAATCTCAGGTACTCCAGATTCTTCCCTGTCTCTTTTTCAACTCTGGCTAAATACCACTTGAATAACTAAAAAGCATCAAATTTAACTTTAAGGAACATCAAAGTCATCATTAAATAGAATGAAATACTTATCTCCACAATAGCTTTGAACATCAATAGGTCCACATAGGCTAGTATGAACCAATTCCAAAATATCACTAGAACTATATGTTTTGCTCTTGAAACTAGACTTGGTCATTTTTCCCAATTGACATTGTTTACACATAATATTTTCAAACTTCTTTAGTTTAGGAAAACCTCTTACTTTCTTCATTTTATTGATATTCACCAAATTGTCAAAGTTTACATGACATAGCCTCTTGTGCGATAACCAAACATCTTCTTGTTGTGCAAACAAACATGCCTCATTAGATAAATCTAGATAGAACAACTTACCTCTTGTCAGATCACCACTTCCAATCAACATACCATCAACATCATGTATCTTGGCCTTCCTATTATGGAATTCAACTCTATAACTTAGTTTTTTTAGCTATGAAACACTCAAAATATTATAGTTAAGTCCTTCAACCCAATAAACATTGTCACATTTTATCTTGTTAGTCAGTTGAATAGTACCTTTACCTTTTACAACACATGGGATGCTATTACCAAATTTAACACATCCACCTTTGTATGGACCAATATCATCAAATTTATCTTTATCACCAATCATATGATTGGAGCATCCACTATCAATCATCCATCTGTCACTTTTGTTTATATATGAGATTAATGTAGTATTCTCATCTTCATCAAAATCTTCTTTCATAGCAACATAGACAACTTCATCATCATTACTTTCATATTCAATTTCAATTTCTTCTTCTACAAATTAACAAGATTTCTTACCTTTGTCATCTTTGTTTTTGATTAGATAAACAGGTTTTATAGGGATCCTGAAACCCAAAAGTTAAAACATATAAAGTTGATAATAAGCGTGAAAGCCCAGCCAAAAAAGTATAAGTTTAGAGGCTGATAATAAGCATAAAGCCCAACCAAAAAGTAAAGTTTTGAGAAAAGACTAGGAAAAAAGATAAGTATTACCATGGCCTAAAGCTAGAACAAAAGCCAAAAGACATAGAAAAACAAAAGAATAGGCGAGAGTTATTCCTCGTTCTTTCGTTCCAGCTCTTGCATAACTTGAGTAGCCTCAAAGGCTAGTTGATTCTCCTTCGCTTCCAGCTGTTGCACCCTTTGGTCCCCCTGGTCATGATTAGGAATGGTGTTGTCCTTTATAGAGTCATCCTCCATTTTGGCTTCTTCCCTATCTTTTCCTTCCTCATCATCCTGCATTTCTTTGTCTTTGATCCAGCCCATAAGAGAGATGATGTTGTTGTTAATGGAGCTTAACAAAGAGAACATCTAATTCACAAGGTTGTGATTGTAGTTCTCCAGGTTGTGTATCCTTCTTTCCACCAGACTGAGCCTATTAGCCAAATCCATCCTCCTGTTAGCATCCATCCCATTCCTTGTTGCCTCAATATGTCTCACCTATTCTTTGACCTCCTCTAGCTTGTGGAAAAGCCATTTGATTGATCTAAAATTGTTAATCATACTATTACGAGCATTATTCAAGAGGTTCATCCTTGTCTCCTTGGCTCTGTTTGAAATAGCCACAATCGTCGGGTCAATGAGTTCTTCTAGTTGCGGTTCATCTTGATTTTCCATGAGGATTTGGGGATTCATGGCCTCTCTGAAGATGCCCATCTTCGAAGTACTGACATTAAAGTTTTTCCAAGCTTTACTCCTATCATTTACCTACACTTCCCCTTCCATATTCCCTGCATTCTCCTCTTTCTGCTCCTCAAGTTGGGCTTGGGGGTGGATAGGAGATAGGGGCATCACTAACACCTCCTCAAAATGAGAGCGCACTTCCTCCAAATTCTCCCTTTTGCATTTCTTCCTTCCACTTTCATCCTTAATTTCCTCCTACATCTCCTTAACCACCTCCTCAAACTTCGGCTCCTCCTCATCATCGCTGTCTCCCTCCTCATCCTTCTTAGGAGGCTTCTACCCATGATCCCTAGGGCTTTTTCTATTAGGGGTTATGGGGGAGGGAAATTTTTTAGCTTGGTGGGTCACTAATTTACCAAAAGAAGAGATCCTCCTTCCTCAGAGCTAAGGCTCTTTATATCTTCCAAATCAGAGGAGTAACTATGAAAGATTGTGTAAGTTTTTTTCATCAATGTTTCAAATCATACTACATGATCTATCATCAGGATGCAAGAGACTCAAGGAAAAAAAAAATATGGACCACAGATCCAAGAAGGGAGATAAAAAAGAGGCTAGGGTGATGGAAATCTGATAGGTTTGATCTTTGTTTCTCTTGTAATCTCTGTCATATGTTCTTCCTTTGTACTTATTTTTCTTCCTTTCATCATTATCCTCTCTATTTGGGAACCTAGCACCAATATGGCCAACCTTGTTGCATGAGAAAAAAAAAGAGGTAGTTTACCTTTGTATTTACCTCTTTCTCTTCCAAATCATTTTATAATAAGGGCTTCAAGTTCATCAATCTCATCATCAAAACTGTCATTGCTACTCTTCACATGTTTTCCTTTCCTTTTGCTAAAAACTAGTTGTGACTTAAAGGTAGATTCAATAGTAGAAGGGGTGTAATTATCAAAGCTAGACATCTTAAAAGTAGTAAGTCTACCAATTACACCTTCCAAGGTCAAAGTGTTACATGGTGTGCATCTCAGTTCTTGAATGGCAAACACTCTAATGACATATAGAAAGTAGAGTCCTCAATACTTTTCTTATTACTATTTCATCTTTGATTTCTCCATTTTCACCATGAATATAATTAACAACTTCTTTGACTCTTGTGCAATATTGTACTATATTCTCACCTTCCATCATTCTCATATCGTCAAATTTTCCTCTCAAGCTTTTTGATCTGGCTCTCAAGACATTGTCATCACCTCCATATATGGTTTTCAATTTATCCCACATCTTCTTTGCACCATCATAATCTTTTAAATCATCAAACTCAACATAGCTTAGGGCTAAGGCAATTTCCAACATTGCTTCATTGTGTTCTTGATTTTGCTTTAGTTGATCAGCTATTTGAGGAGTAGTTGTTACCTTTAGATACTCATTGTCTATAAAGTTGATAGAAGCATCACTGATACTGGATATATGAAACCTCATCAAGGTTTTTCATGTAGGAAAATTCTCCTTGTTCAACTTTAGTACATCTCTTTTGTGAGTCATGATCTTTGGCTTTAAGTACCTTCAAACTTTTCTCTCTAAGTACTGGGATTTAATACCGATTGTTAGAAATTTTTAGAATAACTGGGGGGGGGGGGGGGGGTGAGGGTGGTGAATAAGTTACTCAAGGTCCATAAGTATCATTTGAACAATTAAGCATAAAATATTCATTGTTATGCTTATCCTACTGCTACTCAATCTCTACAGTACTGATACAAAATTACTATCTCGAACACAACATACTTTTTTGAATGTCAAATTTATCAAATGTAAACCCTTCAAGCAATCAAATCTTCTTCTTTCAATAAAACTTAAGCCATATGTTTAGATTCACTTATCAATATCAGTAGCATCTGCACAAGCAATCTCTTTTAGCTTCGTATTCACTCTCACACACTTGTGTTCACCTTTGTGCATCTCTAATTTACCTTTCTTTGTACATGCCTCTCTCATACTTTAAGTTTGGCTCTATACCTCTTTAAATAGGTAATTCTTGCTTTGCTATTTTCCATGATCATCGCAGATGTTAGGGTTTACGATGAAGTTCAACATGATTCATTATATCTGTCCACCTTATTGACCATCCTCTAGATTTTTCTTTGGAATCCATATATCAGGTATTTAATTACCTTTCATTTAATGATCCAATTCATCAATATTATCTTCAACATAGTTTACATCTCCCAAGAAATCAACTAAGTGTGTTACTTGACAATCACTAAGTTCTGACACTTAGTCATCACTTAATCACTCTATCACTATTTTTTTTGACTCAGTATTAAATATCTTGATTAGTCGATACTGATGCTTGGTTAACACAAGATTTTCTCAGTACTTATTGTGGCTCAGTTGACACTAGTATTGTTGATCTCAAATTGGTTTTGACAAGTGAGTGTCTACACAATGATGTCATTTACTTAGTTCACACCTAACAAGTAGCACATGCTAAGAATAACATGTATATAATAGAGCATGCTGATTCCATAGTGAATGTCAAGCCACTCATGTGCCGAGTCACTTAAGTGCCGAGCAGATAGTGTATGCCTAGTGATTCAGGAGCTGAGTAAGTAGTGCATGTCGAGTGATATAGATACTGAGTCATGGTAAAGAAAATAGCATATGTAGAGCATCAGAGACTTCAGATGCTGGGTGAGATAGTTTTGTCATAGTTTTTTGTAATGGCACAAACAACTATGTAAACCATTTTTGGGATCACTCAAAGATTGAATTACAATATTTTGGAGATAAGGATGAATCTTATGTTGGATTCCCAATGCAATTACATGCAACCAATCATGTAAAGAGAAGGTTTAAGAGGAAAAAGGGATGAATCACAATTTTTGATTCATACCTAACCCTAAGTCACCTATGTCTTCTTAAGGAGGATAGACCCTAAACTTTCTAAGGTGCATAAAGAAGCGAAGAGAGAAGTTTGCATGCAAAAACACAAGCATTCATGGTGGATAAGGAGTTATGATCTAAGATTGCATTGTAGAATTAGTTAAAGGAGAACAAAGGAAGAGAAGAGCATACATTAGAGAGACATTTGATCAAGACAGATCAAGAATACATCAGTTTAGAGGTGATTTGTCATCAAGTAACTAAGTGTTAATTGCATGATCAATGTTGAACCATTCTAGCAGGTGAATCAATTAAATATTTTAACAGAGTAGTCCTAACAGGCTATATCAAAATCCTCTAATAAGGTGCTTAATTGTGAGTTGAAGTCCTTTAGCAAGGCACACTTCTAATAGGGTGTTGAAATCCTTTAACAAGGTGATACCTAATGGTGTTTGTAAGCCTTTAATAGGGCAGATCTTTCACAGGGTAGATCATGTCTCATGATCAAAACATTGTAACCTTCATTGGATACACTTTATTACTACAGTAGTGAAGATTTGTGGTTGTCATCCCCACCCCAGTTTTCCTTTCTCATTAGAGGGTTTCTAGGTAATCATATCTAGTGTCATATGTGTGTTAATGTTTATATGATTTAGATGTATATGCTATTTTAGTTTACTTAGTGAATGCATGATATGGATGTGGAAAATTTTTTATGGGTCAAAGTTTAAACTACTAATTCACCCCCCTCTCAAAATTTTACCTTTCCTATTTTAGTTCCAACAATTGGTATCAGAGCCTTGTTCTTTGAAAGAGAAGCTTTGCAACTTTGAGGAAAGATCTTGAAATGGAAGTCTACAAGTTGGGAAAGATTATTGAGAATCAGGAGATTGAAATACATCTCATCTTACATCAACTAAATGAAGCAAGAGAATAACTAGAGAAATATTTGAAGAGAAGGAAGGAAATTTCTATTGAAGAGAATGACACACAATACAAAGAGATAGACACTACTAAGCTATTTTCTAATAGAGACTCCAATGAATGTGATGCAATAGTTGCAAATCTAATGGAAAAGAACAAAGCCCAAGCTAAGGAAATCGGAAATCCCAAGTTAGAGCAAGAATCACAAGTCATACTACTATGTGAAGTGACTAAATAAAAGAAGAAAGCTATGGAAGAAAAAGCCATGATTGAAAAAAAAAAAAGAACTTTGAGCAATAGACTAGAGGAGAAATCATTAGAGCTAACCAAGATTTCCAACATGCAATTGGATACTTTGAGTCAAATGATGAATGCCAAATATGAATTAAATGTCAAGGACATTGAGATAACAACATTGAAGTTGTAGAATGAACAATTGCAAAGTGACCTAAAAAGGGAAAAGAAATTTGCTAAAAGTTTCAATAAACCAAATGAGGCCATCAAATACTTTGAGAAATGATTGAGATCTCCTAGACCTAATAATGACACATTTGGACTGGGATACACAAGTACCAACAAAGGAGAGTCATCCAAAAGTGCTGAAGAAAGAATCAACAAAGGTAAGAATTCTAAACCTACTTGTCATAATTGTGGTAAGAAAGGACATACTACTAATGTGTGTAGAAGCAGATCTAAAAATTAGAATGTCAAGCACAAAAGCATGGTCCATTGTCATAAGTGCAACAAACAAGGTCATCACACACATGAATGTAGAACTAGGACAATGCATACACAAATATTTGAAGGATATTGTTATAACTATCAAAAGTATGGACATAGACCTTTTGAGTGTAGACCCAAACCCATGTGGTCATCAATAGGTAAAAAAAGGTAAGGAAAAATGACAACTCTTACAACTAGGATTATAATACAAGTTATAGCTATCATTATTGTCAAGAACATGGTTCCTAAGAAGGGTGACTACGAAAGGTAGTTGAGTCAAACCACATGTTTTAGTTGCTTGAAGACTCGTCACATTATTTGGTATTGTTCAACAAGGTTAAAGGCACCAAGTTGTGAGTTTGATAAAGGAAAAGGCTGTAACGCCCCACCAAGGGATCCAAAAGAATTAACCTAAAGTTTCACTAAGTTTGCTAAATATTTTTTTTTTAAAAAGTAAGAATGTATAACATACACATCAAACACATAGTAGCGGAAGCAATAACATGTAATCATCGACAAACATACATTGCAAGTTACATTTCCTAAGGATCCCAAGACGTTGAGTCACGTTTAAATTTAATTAATTCTAAGTCTAACAACTATCACATACATATGAAAGAATAATCAGAAAGTCCCATGTCCATTATATACATTTGTTCCGAATGCCTCTTGGCAAATTAATTCAGAATGCTCAATCATCCTCTGTACAAGTCACAGGGTATGAAAGGCTTAAAAGAATATACATATGTAAAGATAAAGATACAACATCCTCAAATCCATGATACAAGGTACAGTAAAAATATATAAATCTATTCACCATACCTGATACATCCATACATCCATAATGATAAAACATCTATCATAAAATCTAACCATCCATCATAATAATCCAAGAACATAGTGAAGATAAATGCCAATCACGAAAACTCCAGCCACGGTGATCATGGAACGGATCTCAATGGTAAGAGTAAAAAGCACTACCACCTGACCGCGTGGAACCTAAATGGTCCACTCCCACCGCGCTGAGGAGATAGTCTCAAGTCCCAAATAGGATAACAAAACCTATAATCATAAATACTCTCTAAGTACAGGAAATCCTATAAGTATGCTAACTCAAGGGTTCCTAAAAAGATCGACATCTAAATCCCAGAGGTACCACAAGACACGTAGGAAACCTAATATGCAAGCGGGAAAGTGTCATCGCAAAAGTCACGTAGAAGTTACCCGAGCAATCCCTTAGGAATCTCGAGTCCCTACTGATCCCTGCGGCCATTAGTATCCTCTCATACTGACGAGGCATACTATGGAATGCAAGGTCGTAACCAAGCGTTCTCTCTACCCCATCCTAGTCTGTACTAGCACTCAAGGCATGGGAGAGAACATACAATTATCTTATTAGGTTCATTTTCCCTTATTTAGTGTAAATGTTTTCACTTATTAAAACAACTTACAATGGGTTACTCCAAGCAGCCTCTTAGGGCCCCGATCCCCATTGCAAGCCACTTCCCGACTCTACACATAGATAACCTACCCTAGGCTCATGAAAATACAAATCAAGAATCATAATAAAACCACCTCAGTCCTATATGAGCAACTGAAAAGACATCATAAAAGATAAGCCACAAAACTACATCAGTTCTTCATGAGCAACAAATAAGCACCAAATAATAATCATATGACCACGACAGTTCTCTATCAGCAACTGAAGGCATCAATGATAGATCACAAAATCCAATGGTTCTCCAATGAGCAACTAGAAAGTATCTCAATAGTAAATTAAAACACTGATTGAAGACTCCAAAATGGTCAAGTCAAAACATGACATCATCAAGAACATAACAAACACTTCAGTCCTTTCAAGCGACCGAAAATCAATCCAAGTATAACTGATCGAGACTCAAAAATGGTTATCAAATATAACTGATCGAGACTCGAAAATGGTTAAGTCAGGTATCTCATAAACATACACCTCAGCTTCACACAAGAAGATTGAAAGCAATAACAACTAGTAAATACAATCATGTCATAGAGCACTCCATCACACTACCATGGTCGGGTTAAGAAAGATCGAGACCAAATCATCATAACATCACATTCACAACCCCGAGCCTCTCGTAACAACCTAAACTGGTCAATACTAGAACAAACCCCAAAACCTCAAAACATAGACAATATAACAAAACAATATAGTTCATATTCTCACTGCTAGATTGATTTGAACATATGTAATCAGGTTAAGTGTAATATTTTTGTTTCTAGTTTAATGTATGTTTTCACGAAAATAAGTTCACAGTTTGACCTACACGTTAACCCATTCGTCTCATAATTAACATATAAATATAACCCATATAGATATTCGAATAAAATTGTACAATTACTTTACTTTTGATTCTAAGTCAATTAATCAATATAATTAGAAGAAACTTATTTATTTAATTATTGAAATGATGACCTATTATTTTAAATAAGAAATTTCAATTTAACTAAAAATCAATCCTATATAAATCTACAGTTCTATTAACAATTTTCATTATTAATTAAATTTAATTAAACTAATTTCAATTAATTTAATCAATAATCACTGTTCTTAATTACTTATTTTAATATCTACATTAATTACTAATTTATTAATATTTATCCAAAAATTAATTAATAAATTAATACTTACATAAAAAAAACTATATTAAATGCATTAATATTTAATTATTAAATATTAATAAAGATTATTATTAAAATATTATTAAATAAAAAAAAACATATTAAAATTTATTAATAAAAGTTTTAAATATTAATAAAAACCCTTTTTAATAACATTAATTTAATTAAAATCGAATATATAAAAAAAATTGCGTAATTTTTTTTAAGCCCGCCGGCTTATACACAAAGGCCGACTGCGGCCTGCCACAGAGGACTGCGGCCGCCGGCAGTACTCTGTACTGCCGCTGCCGCAGTACTCTGCGGCAAGGACGGCAGAGCTGCCGGAGCGGTACGGGGGGGGTGTGGGTATTCCCGCCCCCTCCCAAAAATTTATTATTATTTTTAAAATTTTTTTATTATATATATATATATATATATATATTTTTTAAATTTTTAATTTTTTTAATTTAATTTAATTTAATTTAATTTAATTTTTATTATTATGATTTTTTATTTTTTTATTTTTTTATTTTTTTAAATTTAAAATTCAACCCTTCCCCGTTCAAATCTAAATTTCTTTAATCTATCGAACAAGGATTCATGATCACTCTTTTAATCTCTACGTATGTCGAATATATTGACAAGCATTTAATAATTTACAATATTGAAATATTGAAGCTTTCATCACAAAGAATTCAAATGTACAATCCACAAACACGAAGAAGATAGGAAAGAGAAATTACGTATTTAATCAACAATCAAAGCACAAGACCCTACCTGGTCTTGATGCTAACATGAAACCCCCGAAAAACTGTGAGAGAATTTGCTCCTCTTCAATTACTTTTCTCTAAAAAAATCTTTCCTAGAATTCCTCTTCTGAAATTCGCTTCCAAAAGTTGCCTCCCCAAATTCCTTGTTCAAATTTGTGTCCCAATTCGTGTCCCATCTTCATCTCCCCAGAAATGAACCTTCAATGTTGTGATAAGCAAATTTTCTCCTCAAATCGGGGCACTAATTGTGCATTCACCCGAGAAGACTCTTTGCACAACTGAGTTAACTCCAAATTAACTTTTCTTATCTTTTCTTTTATTTTGCATTCATCTTTCATGCACATTAAGTTGAATTATTAAATAACTTTATTTAATATTCCACTTGACTTCTATTTTTAATCTTTATTACTTTTAATCTCATGCGCACTTTATGAAATTAAAGTAACATTATTATTTTCACTTATTAAATTATTTTAGAAACTAAATTGATAAAAATATTTATTAACCCAAATAATAATAATATTTAGCATTTATTTAAAAATGAACTCTAAATATATTATTATTAAATTAACTAAATATTATCACGTTCTAAATTTAGACTTAAAGCTTTTATCTCCAAATTTAATTCCTTTCATTTAATTAATTTCTCAATTTAAATAAAAATAATAATTAAATATTAAAATGTCATAATAATCTTCTATTAAATTAAATCATTAATTAATCGTTTTAATTAATTTCTTTTATATTTAAACTCATGCTTAGATCATGCGATCTAGAAACCTTTAATAATTTAATATCTTTTTCCACTTTTAATCTATTTAAGAAACTTTAATTGATAAAATATTTATTAGTTCAATTAATAATAATATTTAGCATTTATTTAGAAATGAACTCTAAATATATATATATATATTATTATTAAATTAAATAAATATTATCACATTCTAAAATTATACTTAAAACTTTTATTTCCAAATTTAATACTTTTTATTTAATTAATTTCTCAATTAATTAAATATAATTAAATATTAAAATATCATAATAATTTTCTATTAAATTAAATCATTAATTAATCCTTTTAATTAAACTTAATTAATAGAAAATACATCAAGGACTCATAAAGCAACATATGAAAACCCATCATAGAAGAACACATACTAAATCAAACAAAAAGGGTTATAATCACGAAATAACATCATTTGATGCATTCAGAGGGTACTTAACTCAGATACTTGTCCTAATTATCAATTAGGACAATTGGCTAAAGGGTTTAGGATTTGGACTTAAGAGTTTATCTCCCCTCTCTTACCATTGAGATAATGCGATAGGGTACGCTCATCCTGGCAATTTAGGGAAGTCGATACCCGGTACCTGCAACCTGCATAAAATTCACGCATGTACTGACGCAATATTCTAAGCTAAACAGACAATGGCAGGAAGTGGTGCATCGTGTAGATCCCGACTAGCAGGTGACTACGACTCCCTTCCTTAACCACATCAGAAACACCATACATAAAGAAAACAAACACGCACACCATACACATGCAGTATGGGGTAAGTATCCATAAGAAAGCACGTGTGATAATAAACCATATAACTAATCATCGTTGATAATTGAAAACATTGAATAATCATCATACCTGTATGAAATATAGAGTACCAAGTAATCTCATCATATAATAAACTGAGTGTAAAATAACATCTGATGATCTCTAAAATAATAATACTAATCATCAAACATAAATTGGCCTAAAAGAGTTTGGCAAGGATGACAGAAATGCGACTTAGGGGCAGGCACTACAAAGGCAAGGCAAATGTTAAAAATGTCAGAAGTGAAATGAGCAAGACATGGAAGAAAAAGGATGATTGCAACACTCTGAATGGAGAAGAGATCACTTCACCCAATGGGTCAGGTGATCACACCTCATCAAACTAAACAATCAATAGGTATGTGGGATTGTTGTTTAAAGGTTATATCATACATCAATTCTAAAGGATTTAGTATTGAAAAGATTACATTAGCATGAACAAAGATGCAAGATGTTATTAGGAATCCAAGATAAATCTTTGAGTCTTTCATGTTGTTGCCAAGCATGAAAAGTTTCCTATGACTGCCGAGTGAAATGCTAGATGATGCCAAGATAATAGATTTGCTAAGTTGATACTACGATCACAATGGTTGCTGAACAAGTGAAATGCTAATGGATGCCGAGTGAGCCTAAAATTGGTTGATGCCAAGCTTACAGCTGTGTAAGCACTCAAAATTAATTGTACGGTTTCAAAAGGGTATTTGATCAATTTCAACTCATTTTACATCATTTCAAAATTGTGATAGAGCAAGGAGAGAAAGAGGTGATCAGGAAATTCATTCAAAGCAATTGTAGAAGATTTGAGCAGTGACTCAACACTATTTCATCAGATCTTGCAAGGTATTTATCAAGTGCCAAGTTACCTTGTTTATATTTTTATAAATCCTAGTTTTTCATAATGGCATCTAGTTCAAAGAATGTTGAGGGTAAGGAGGTTTTGAATGCTCAACTGGTTAGTAATAAAGTTAAGAAACTAATATTCAAATCCATTCTAGAAATTGCTTGCAAACAAGACCCCTCTAGTGCATTATCCATGATATCACAAAATGTTTTAATGATTCAAGATGTCAGGAAATGTTATAACTGTAAAGTTGGTAGCATTGGTGATATGGAGATTAGACAAGCATATGATAGACTATGTGAGAACAGTTTATTGAGTGAAGAATTTAAAATTCTAGAGAAGAAAGTGTTAACTTGTGCCCTAGATTTCCTGAATGTGTTGAAAACTAAATAGATTGGAATTGTGTTGAGAATAATTCATGATAGTTCACTATGGTTAGAAAATGGATCTATCAAAATAACCATGAGAATAATCCATAGGGTAATAGGGTATCCAACCCTAGATTGGCCTAAGACTCTAATGAGCAATTCAAAAAGGTTATTGAGAAGAATACATGAGCTATGTGGAATAAGAGAGGAATGACAATTGACATCATTACAAATCCATTGATAGATTTTTTAGTAAGGGTTATTTCACATAAGTTTTACCAATTTAGTAGATTAAACAATGTGCCCTGTATTGCAGTGGATGTTGGTTATACGATTGTGAAAAAGGATCACACATATGATCTTGTAGAGTTACAACTACAATAGTTGATTGAGAACCTAGGAGCCATAAGAAAGACAAAGATTGCTCACTGCAAATTTGGTTCTAATATGATATGTATTTTCTTTTATGTTCAAATTACATTCCCTACATTTAACACTGTGGGATGAAAGACAAACATGTTAGCAACAATACAGATTGGTGAGCTCATTGAATAATTAGGTGAGAACTTTGAGTTAGTTATGACTAGATACTTTGAAGACTTTAAGCAATCTATGAAGAAAAGATTGAGAATTCTAGTATCACTAGTGGAAAAGCATTATGATGATGTTTGTTTCGTAGTGGATACCAACTATACATTTGTTCAAGTAGCAACCCCAAGGGTAAGATGGTTGAGACCATTAGGATATGAAATCAATGTAGATGAAGCCTCTGCAGCTATTACAACTTTACTTGCATAAGATATAGACAAAGATGCTACTACATTTGGAAACTATGAGATGGAAAAATCCAAGATTACCATGGAATTGAAGACTGCCTTTGTTATAAACAAGAAGGAGAAGTTAGTGAATAAACTGAAAGCTAAATTTGGTGAAGGTGTTGAGTAGGAAGAGGATGAAGAAGAAGAAGATGAAGAAATCCAGGCACAAGCACCACTTGCACTTACACAAGGAATGGGAGAAGATTAGCTAGAGGAGGAGACAAAAGTTGTTGAAGGTATTGAGGGAGAAGAAGCTGAGTAAGCACCTACTCCCACTAATCAAAAAAAGAGGAAGGCTAAGGCCTAACTAGTGAAAAGAGCCAAGAAGACTTTCAAACCAAGCCAAACCAAGCCTACAACACCTACTAAAAGGGCTAGTGCACATGTTGCTGCACAAAAGGCCAAGGAGAAAGCCAAACCAATAGAGTAAGAAGGAGGAGCTAAGAAAAAGCCTAGGAGGAAATACATTGCACAAGCTGAATTTGATGAAGAGAGAACTAAATCAAATGACAATAACCAATTCAAAGTGGCAAGTCACAATCTATTATTAGATCTAGAGAATCTACGTGAGAATATTAAGAATAGTGCAGATTTATTAGGTTTTTCTCATGTTGATTTTGATAACCTTCGTAAAGTAGAGAAGAATCAAGTGGAGGAAGCTATATATGCCATGATAGCAAATTTTAAGAAAACCCCACAAGAGATTGCTAACTCTATGCCTAAAATTTTATATGAGAGAATTGAGGAAAAATGACACTATTAGTTGAACTTGGAAAGACAAATAAGGGAGACTTCACTTGCACAAGTCATGCCTAAACTTAGTATGGCACAAATTACTAAGACTATGAAGAAATATGCAGTTAGATTTGTTCCAAAATATAGAGCATTTATCGTACTGCAAAATAATATTGAAGATGTTGTGAAGATGTCCACGCAGATGTGGAAAGTAACATATGGACTAGCAAAGTTGGATAAAAACATTACGTAAAATATAGCCATAAATGATAGTTTGTTGGATATTTTAATTGGGACTATCTAATCTCCAAACATAATGCACTAAAGAAAAAAAAAGTCAAACATATTTATTTTCTAGATTCACAAAAACACAGTGTTTTTTTTCTCAATTTTGTTGTTGTTTTTGATTACAAAATATGTAGATCATGAAAATCAAATGCTAAAAGTTTCAAAAAAATTACTATATTTTTGATTTTTTGAAATTTGGTCAAAAATAAATTTTGTAGGGAGGATAGTTGGGTCTGTTTGTGATCATTCTCTCAGTATCCCAACAAAATCAAGTGCACTATTGTTTGCAATTCAATTAAGAGAAAGTTTTTGAATCAAGTTACAAACAAAATCTTTTCCAATTGTCGACCGAGATGACAAAAATTTAGTGTCCTAGTTGATAAAATTTTGATTGGAATAGATGAATTACTCTACCCTCCTATTAAGAGAAATTTATATCCAAATAAGACTAGTTTGGGTGAGAGAGAAACAAATGTAAACCTAAAGACATGTAAGCCGTCAAATTAAAATGGTTGGAAAGGATTTTGTCCGTAGCTTGAAACAACTTTCTATGAGTTGAATCACAAATAATAGTGTACTTAGATTGTTAGGATGCTAAGAGAATGAGGAAAAACAACATGTCAAATTGAAAGGAGTGAAGAGAATGGGCAGACGACTATAGGCTAGGGCATGTAAATTTTTTTTTTTTTTTTTGTATTACAAATTGTGTTGTTAAAAAAGAAGAAGGGTTACAATGTTCTTAGGGTTCAATTAATGGTTTTTTTACCCATATTCTTTGTTGTTTCAAGAGGTACACATACTATTTATTTAGCTAAGCAAGCTACTTAACTATATTTGTGGGAATGAAAATGTTGTTTCAAGAGGTACACATACTATTTATTTAGCTAAGCAAGCTGCTTAACTATCTTTGTGGGAATGACAATGCTAGTGAAGGAAATTTTTGCAAATCATTGGATAGAGACTGGAATGGTGAAAGACTCTGAAAATAGAGATGGGTTCCATGAATGGTTTGAATGATTGACATGGTCATGACAAACATTTGAGAAGAGTGGGGACTTAGAAGTCCTGACCTAGGAAAGTGTTGTAGGCCATATAAACCGCCATTACTAAAACTTCCACAAATCAAAGATCGAGAAAAGATGATGAAGACTAAGAAACAACAAACCAAGATAAGGATCTTTTGGAAAGCACACTGCTTGATTTTATTATTATCACTTTTTGATTTTTAATTGCTACTGGGGGTTTGTAACTAGTACTAAAGGTGATTGGAAGGAGCAGTAGGTGGTTGGGGCTATTGATCTCAAATCATGTTGAAATCAATTGTTTTATTATTGATCTTTTTCTTTCTAGATTGATATGTGAAAAAAATTTAGAGTTTGTGAAAGGAAGCTGAGTAAAGTTTCTAGAAAGTTATTTTTTATTTTTTTTTGTCAAAAAAGTATTTTTACCCTTGCCAAGATCAACAAGAGCCAATTAGAAATTGTTGATGAAAAATTAATTAAAAAATAAAGTGATTTTTCAACTTTAGAAAAGGACTAGTTATATTTCTAAAAAATAATGGTGATTGCAACTCAGGGATAACTTTACGAAACCCCTCCCAAAAAAATGCCTAAAATGATGGTGAATTCAACATTTTATGGGCAAGAAATTTTTCATGTTGAGGGTATTTTTTTGTTCCATGTAGGAGAATAAAATATTATATGTTAGCAATCTTTTTCTTTCCTTAAAAAAAATCATTTTAAATGAGGCAATTTTTTTTTTCTTGTTGATAGATAAATAAATGATGGCCATTTTTTTTCTTGCCAAAAATGAGTTTGTAATGTCAGAGGCAAATTAATTGTTTTGTATTGGCTAGTGACCTTTAAGGCTTTATGGTTGCCAATTGTATTGATTAGTGTACTGTCTATTATTAATAATGTCAATGTCACCATTACCAACTTGTCTACCATCACAAATTGATTTGAACCATTCAATGAATGATAGATCAACAACCATGACTCTATTTTAGGCCAAATTTTAAAATATTCAAGTTAAATTCTATTTATACCCAAGATTAGGACATGTGTCCCAAAATCACAAGAGAAAATGTAATTGTTGTAGTCCAAGATTATTTGTTATAGTTATGTCCGACCATTGATTAAAAGAAAGATCAATGACTTGAGATGAATGTCAGATCAATTTGGGAAATATTTTCCCATGTGCCTAGATTCATTTGTAATCATGACATGTGTCCAATTATTGCAATGCTCAATTAAGTGTCATTTATTATGTTAATTCTTTGTTATTAGTTAATCCCAACTATTAAGTAAAAGAAAAATCGATGGCCGGAGATGAATTTTAGGTAAAATTTGGGAATGTTATTGCTGTTGTCAAGAAACATTTGATCATGACACATGTCAAGGACAGGTGTCCGTGACAAGTGTCATGATTTTGGATGACTCTTTGCAACAATGATAACATTCCACAAATCAATCCGAAAGTCATATTGGGTGGGGCCTGTCGATTATTAAGTTTGATTTTTATTATTTAATTTATTTAAAATATATAAATTTTAAATATATTATGTAATCACTTATTATTATTATGTACATTATTGACGACAATAACTTACATGTACATTATACATAGTACAATACTTTAAACCATTAATTTCTTAAGTTTTAACTTTTAACTATTAAAATTTTACTTTAATGTTTTTGGACTATAAAGTTTAGAGTTCTCGAGAGTACGATACTATAGGGTTTTCAAATTTCAACTTTTCAAAGATTTTGACTAAATTCAATTTTTTGTTTTGAAGACAAAAAGTCTAAAAATTGAGTATCACATGACAACACGAGTTATCCAAATTTCTGATAGCACTGGTATCATCGAATCTCAAATCTCAATTTTGGGTATTTAATTTTTTATATTTTTTTGTAGTGAAATTGCAATAGAAATATTATAGTCTTAGGTTTACACTTTACAAATTTTTAAATTAGGGCTTGAAGAAGAATTTTGTGTAATAACCAGTAGTAGACATGGGCAAAATAAAGTCAAAAACCTCCAATACGAGTGCAAGCAAAAAGGAAAAGAAAGACATTATAATTTATAGAACTTGCTGGGACTGAAAATTGAAGCACTAATTTTGAGTACCATTTTGATTAGTTAAAGGATCAACCATTAAAGTCATCTGTCTTTTTACTTTTGAAAATGCATAAGTTATTAAAGTCAGTAAGGTGTTTTTTTGAGCAACCAGTGTTAGAGTAATTAGATATTTTCTAATTAACTCTATTCTACTTAAGCTAAAATTTTGACATATAATAATTAATTCTCTTATTAATTATTATTATGCAACCTAGGTTAGACATTTTTAGGGTTGCGATCTCCTTTTTAAGGATAATCTCTCTTTGTAATTATTAATTGATTCATTCACTTTTGATAATAACAATCTCTCATTTTTCTCATCAAGAATGTCTCATCTATGGATCTGGCAATTTCAACCTCTCTAGCTTTTTGCTTTTCTTTTCTATGATAGGTGTTTGCATGCAAGTAATTCTTGGGAGCTGTGGGGGTTGATCTTTCATCAACTTCACCATGGTATTAGAGCTCTAGATCTTCATGCCCCTATTCTATTTATGAGAGGTTTGGTTTGGCTTTGGCTTTTAGATATGGGCTTTTTCTTTTAGAGGGTTTCATTTTTTAGAGTTATTTTGTATTGAACTTGGGGGTCACTGATTTTTGGGACACTTTGAGCACAAATAGTCATTTTTGTTGCGCTCAAAGCGCCCAAAAACCCCTATTTTCATATAAAATTTGTCTAGTTTGGATAAGGTTAAAATTTGAGGCAAAACAATATTACACCTAGATTTGACATGTTTCTCGAGGCTGCAATTTTCTAATTTTTGAGAATTTTTTCTTTGAAAAATTTATATTTTTTGGCATAGAAATCAAGAATTTTTTTTTCAAAAAATAAAGATTTTTTGGCACATAAATCGAGGCACTTTGGTATATAAATTAATAGAGTTTTACATGAATGCTAAGTCAAATTTTGGTACACTTGTACATGCTTCCCGTAAAATTTTGGCACAGATCCTGAGAAATTGATTTTTTCCACTTTCAGTGCTTTTTTGACTTGCCTATAGTTTTTTGGCCATATCTTGTTCATCTAGACTCCTGTTTTCGCAAATGAGGTATCATTGGAAAGATGGTTCCAAATGATGGTGTATTTTATTTGGACTTTTGATGCAATTTGGTTGCTGGTTCATGTAGTAAAAGTAAAAGTTTTTGTTTTGTATTTGGGGAGACATATCTCAAGACATTCTATTTTCTAGATTATGCTCCAAGCACATCCCATTCAACTGTTTTATTTTTTGCATTCTGGAGGATATCTTGTTTATTTCACATCTGGAGATCAATTTTGTTTCTTTAGATGATTTTTCATAGGTTCTACTATCTCTTGTATTAGCTTTATGTCTCTTTTAATCTTTGTTGACATCCTTTTGTAGTATTTTTGCAAACACATCGAGATAAAGTGCTACTCTATTTCATTTTGGGATCTTGCACATCTTTGTGTGTTTTTGTACTCACACTACATTATAAAGTGCCTTGGGGGGTTTCATGTTGGCCATATTTTCTATCTTCCTTTGTCAAGTGAGTGTTCCTTCTATGACATTAGCCTCATGATGTGTCAATGACACATTCCATTATAGGTGTTTGTACTTCTTTTACACTCGCAATGTTCTTGGTTCTTCTTCTTGTAGGAGATATTGCATTCAATTTTAGTGTTCATGTCTTACCTCTCAGCATTATAGGGGGTTATGTTGGTTCCATTTCTTTCTTGGTTTGATGGAGTGAGCCATGTATTCAGTATTTGATCCTATGTACTAGGCAATTGTAGTGGCTAGATACCTATGCATTTTGATGAGATGGATCATTTACCATATAAACATTCTTTTATTCCTATTTTTGGAGGCCATGAAGATACCTTTCATCTTCATTTGATAAGCTCTTTAGACTTAGTCTTCTCTACTTGGTTACATTCTATATAGTGGAGGTTCTTCAAATCAACAAATTGACAATGCTTGCAGCTTCATGCTTCAATGTTGTTCTTCATGATCATCTTTTGTTCCTATCTTCTGGGACATTCCCTAGTTTGGAGGCTTCTTCAGTTCTTCGCTAGTTCTTTTTAGCATTATTTCCATCTCTTTTTGGATTAGGGTTTTTTCCATGTAATTTTCTCTATTTCTCCTCTTTTAAGAGATTTGGTTGTGCTTGGGTACCTTATCAAGCTTTGTTGCCGGGACCCAAATCTACTTTCTATAGTAGTTTCTAGGTTTTTAGCTACTCCCTAAGTTTATCTTGGGGGGGTAGGGTGTTAGAGTTATTAGATTTGTCTAATTAACTATAGTCTACTTAAGCTAAACTTTAGGCATATAATCATTAATTCTTTTATTAATTATTATTATGCAACCTAGGTTAGACCTTTTTAGGGTTGCAATCTCCTTTATAAGGATGATCTCTCTTTGTAATTATTAACCGATTCATTCACTTTTGATAATAACAATCTCTAATTTTTCTCATCAAGAATGTCTCATCTATGGATTTGGTAATTTTAGCCTCTATATCTTTTTGCTTCTCTCTTCTATGATAGATGTTTGCATGCAAGTGATTCTTGGGAGCTGTGGAGTTGATCTTTCATCACATTCTTGGGAGCTATGGGGTTGATCTTTCATCAACTTCAATAGCTAGGTGTATCCATGATCAAGATAAGGAGCCTCCACAGTGTTAGAAATCTTCTGAATTTGTAGTCAAAGCTTTTTAGGATGAAGTATATGTGTATTAGAGGAGCAGAGAAGAGTAAGAGAACAACCAATACAGAGAAAAGGGGCAAAGATCTAGCTATTTTTGGGATTCATTGATTCAAATTGTTGTTTATATTGAGGAATCCTTGAGTAGTAGCTATGTTTAAACATGGATCCAACCAATAGGGATAACTTTAAGAAACCCCCCTTTGAAAATTTTATAAAACCTTAGTGAATCTATAAGTATTGAAGAAATGCATGACCAAAAATATAAATAAATAGAAACCATAATTTAATATCATCTAAAACACAATATTTTTTTAATAACTATTAGATTATCCTAAATCAACACTATAAAGCCTAATTTTGGGCCAAAATGTTAAAGGACAAAAAGTTTTGGAGAAAGTCTCTGGAATAATGACAGTTGTCCACATTCAAATCTATTTTGGGCCAAAGATTAAAAGGATCAAAACTTACTTGAAAATTCATTTGTAGATATGACCAAGGCAGTGAGCATAAGTTTGTAAAGGATTTTATGATAATGTTTTATGTCTCCCAAACTTATGCCCAAAAAGGAAGGCATATGAGTGAAAGTGCAGCTTAAGGGTGGTCACAATGTTACATCCAAAGAGGAAGCCTAAAGGAGTACATCCATGGACAGCTAAGCATAACATCATTTGGTCAAATTTGAAGCTTCTTTGAGTAAAGTTTGAAGGTTAGCATATGAGTAGAGACTTATTTCAAAATGGTTACGATGTAATGAAAAGGGTTAGTTAACTGCCAAGCATAAGAGAGAAGACTTCAAGTAGTTAAGCTTGTAAACCTACAACCCAAGAGGAATAGAGTTAAGCGTAACAAAGTAGGGTCAATTCTAAAAACTTCTAGAGTTATGCTTTATTGCCAAGTGACTATGTAGGAGGCTCCACGTGTCAAAATCTTGCACAATCGCAAGCCAAAGTTGTCAAAGATGAGAAGTAGTGAGATGATGCCATGTGGCAATGACACGATGAATCACCCAGGTGTAATATGAAAAAATTGGTGATAGGGATTAGGTGACCAATCATAGAAGGCCTGTTAGAATTGGTAATCTTTCCTTGGTTGTATTTATTAAATGGGATAAACCAAGGTATCCCTTATGTTGTTTGTCTTCTAGTCCACATGTGAGGACAAGTCTTTTTTTGTAATTCCTTTATTAAGGAAAATAGTTCATTCCTCCTTAAGAGGATTATGGCACTTGTTATGCACACACTTATGAATGTGGCAATCATTCACTTGGGAGTTACAAATAACTCCTCTTCTCATCTCTTTATAAGAGATGTTTCTCTCTCATTCTTAACACACAATCACTATGTAGTTCTTGTAATGAGCCTATGGCTCCATTTTCTCTCTTCTCTCTCTTTTTTTCATTCTTTAGGCATTTGCCTCATTCATATTATTCACAAGGGGTTTTCTTTGCTTTCCCCTTTCAAAATCCTTGTCTCCTCTTTTGTGTTGATCTTGGGAAGCTCTTATAAATGATGGTAATTATGTTCTCACAAACTCTCTTGGATTAAATTATAATTCTTTATTCTTTAGTTCATTTCGATTTTATTATTTCTAACAAGGCCATGTGTTAGGAATAGTCAACCAAGGTTTGACTAAACTTGGAAAGGGCCTAATTTTGATTCAAATGTATGTGTATTGTATATAAAAAAAAGGGGGAAGAGATGAAATTTTCAATTTTTTCATCAAACAAATGCAAGTATGAATGGATAACTATGGTTTTCATGTATTTGGCATGCTGCAATCTCAACTATATTTTTGTTTGATAGTGAAAATTTAATTTTGAGCTTAATGGTGAAATGTCCCTTTTCTAATTTTTCATGATATTTCCAACCTCTAATCAGATCTTTAAAATCAAACAGCTAATATCCCAAAGATCCACCAAATTCCTCAAGAAACCCCAAATCGGGTATGCTGAAAATAGTGCTAAAAGCTTCACAACTTCACAAATTATTAATGAATCTGAAAATGGAAATTTTTACAGAACTTTCAGCAGCATAACAGCCTACAAATTGAAATTTCCAGATCCATATAGCCTTTACACAACAGCTCGAAAATGTAGGACCAAAACTATGCTCATCGGGCTCCCGAAATAGCACAAAATATGCCCGGAAACACCACAAGAACACTAATAATCTATCTCAGAAGTTTAATCACGTCCCAATATATATATTCAGATCTATTTTAATAGCTTAAAGTATAAAATACAGCAGCAACCAAAACTGATATGAAATACTCAACCGGAAACACCAAACTCTTACAAAAATACACTCGGAAACTCACAAATCTGCACTGTTCAGCACAAAGGCAAACTCTGTATGAGCATGCACATGGAATGGCTTCAAACTCCCATCCTTAGCCTTCCTGGAAACCTGCAAACTCCCATTCTTGGGTCTCCCTGGAAACCTGCAAACTCCCGTTCTTGGGTCTCCTTCTCCACAGGTTTGGCAGCCTCTGAAGAATAACAAAGAATGAGCCAAAAATCAAGTTCTAGAATGAGCCCAAAATGCCTCCAAAACCCCTTAAAAGAGGGCATAACTGTAACTCACGTCCAAGAGAGGTTAATGAAACATATTTTAATAATAATTTTCATTTATTAGTCCAACGGTTTCCAAAGATTAACCCCCTTTTTTCGAAACTTCACTTTCTTGGGCCTGCCTGCCTTAGCAAAGATTATTATTTTTTAATTATTTGAAAAGGGGACATGACAAGTCCTCCCCTCCCAAACATTGCTTGTCCTCAAGCAATGGATAAACAATAAACCAATCAATCCACCTGGATCCCAAATGTAGTCATGAACTATACTACTACCAATTAACATAGGCTCCTGCAATATCCTCTGCAATATGAGCAAGATGAATCCATAATCAAACTGACAATTATAGCTCAACCAAAATCCAAAATCACCACTACCACAGTCAAAAACCCATGAGGCACAAACTCTTAGAACATCAGAACCCAAGCAAAGTGGACAAATCAAACTACCAACACAGTAAATACCATCAACGCATCCCACTGGCCTATACGGAATGCACAATCCAACTCTGCAAAAATGGTGAATGCTCTCGAATGAAACTGTACCAAGTATGGAGAATCCACACACTGTACAACTCCTGTAGTCAACACAACTTTGCAAATCACTGGCCACTATCTCATAACCATAACTACCATGCACCCCTGATGGTGAAAAGCCATCACAAGATAAATAGCAAGAATTGGAACCCAAACCAAATCTTCCTGCCATCAACTCCTCAACACAAGGATCAAATGCTAACTGATGTACATACCTTGCAATATAATGTTGATAAAAAAAACCAACCTTAGTCAACAACTCACCATGAACAAGTGATACAACCCACTGTGACTGATCACCGGCTAAGTCAGGAGATGTCATAGCCAAAGGAGTAGAATCAATAACAACACCTGCTGAAGCATCACTCTGAAACTCCTACTCTAAGTCATGTATTATCAAGCTTTCAACTGTAGAACCTATTTCCATGTCATGCCCATCAAAACTCTCATCTTGAGGCATCAAATTGTCCCATAACTGATGATAAGTACTAGGAACCAAAGTACATCTCTGTATCATTATCTCATCAACATGGTCATCAAAGGTAAATTGATGAGCATACCTCATAGTGTAATGCTGATAGAATGCGCCAATCTCAGTCAGTGGCTTAGACTGTAATCTAGATGAAACTAATTGCAATTGATCATTAACCATGTTGGAACTAACTACTACCTCCAAAGATATCACCAAGGGAGTAGTATTACTAGCAGGAACCATGCCAACTGCCGACTCACCAACATCACACATGATCTTTGATACATCTCTAGTCTCTGTGCCTTCAGTACTAGATGCCATCACCATGTCAGGCATACAACAATCTGCTACAATACCCAACTCAACTAAACCTAACTCTAGTGGGAATGAACCTGATATTCCAATGTTAGTATCAAGAATGGATGCATCCCCATCTCCACTGTCTTTGACAATCTCGGCCATGGACATCCTCGGATCACCAAACACCACTGCTTGTGACTGTATAGAATCAGGTGAAGACTGTAGTCGCTCTAACTCCATGGTCACCTTAGCCAAATGAAATTGTGACTCCTTGAAAGCCAACTGAGTACTCTCAAGAATCCCAAAAGTCACCACAAGCTGCTCAGTAAGCTCACTCACCTCATCTTCCTTGGCCAACAATGCATCATATGCTGTACTGCCCCACTTCATAAGATAATCTCTGTCAGCTACCAACTGCATATAATCCTGTCTCAGAATCTGGATAGCCTCCCATAAAGAGTGGATCTCTATCAAGGAAAGATAACTACCTTCCTGCTCATCACTAGTAGGAGAACCCCATCCATAAACTGCTAACAACTGACGAGCAGCATCAAAATTCTGGCAAGCGATAACAATGTCTCGATCACTAACTCTTAACTGATTAGGCACATGATGGCACTGGCTTGACTGTCTCCTACAATCCTCCTCTGATGGACTGTCTAAAGGAGTATCCTCAAAGTCACTAGTCTCTAGAGTATTACAATCCATACCCTGTGAATTAAATCTAAAGCTCATATCAACATACGAAGTATCAAAAACATTAGCACTGCTGTCCAACTCCTCTGTACCCAAGGAAACTAAGTCTTCAAAACTGCCCACTACATCCTCCTGGATGTCATCAATGCCAATACGATCCTGGGACTCATCTGTACACACTGCCAAATATGAAATATCATCAACACATTCCAGCAAGTATGGTCGACTAGATATATGAACAAAGCCCAACACCAGTGTATAAAAACTAATACAAACATCGGATAAGCTCCTGGCACAAGAAAAGACAACACCGTGCAATCTGCTAATCAAATCCATGGTAGCACCCAAACAATCACTGCTACCAAAAAGTGTTAATGATTTATAGTCAACTGAACCCCAAATGCCAATATAAGAATCTCGAGTCCATATCTGTAAACTAGAATTAGCTGGTAACTCAAGCAAAATCCTGACTTGAGTAATATGACCAATACCAACTAACTCCACATACCTGTCATGATGAGATAATGTAGTGACAATACTGTCTTCACACACCTTCAGCTGGCGGGATAAATCATGTGAAGTACTACTAGCCTCAACCTCATGTGACGAAGCATCTAACTGTGCCTGGTACTCTCTCTCAGAAAAGTCATGAATGCTCAATGTCTGCTCATCTACACCAGGTATCTCACCATCATGCACAACAACACCCTCATAATCATCATCCTTGAGGTCAAATCTATCTATCACTCTTTGACTAAAATCATCAAATGTAGTTACCTGATCATGACCTTGAGTAGTCATTCCATGATACCACCAATCATAGGCTGCATCTTCCAAGTGTAGACTTGCAATTTGAACAAAATCACTCTCCTTCATGGGGTTAAGTGTGAAGAAGGTCTGTAATTTTTGTAGCCATGCTCTAGCTGAAATTTTATTTGTTCCATCAAAAGTAGGTGCTATAAACTTGCTTATTTTATTTTTGAGCTCTCTTCCACTTATGTCGTGCTCCCTTCTGTATTCTTTCTTGGGCATCAAAGTGTTCATCATATCCACATATTCTCTAAAAGGAACTGAACTACGAAAGTCATCATCTAAGCCATTATAAGTAGCTCTTAATGTAATCAAGTTACCTGTAACCTCTTCCATAGGATTAATGGCTGGATTTGGTACTGGTGGCTCATCTGTAGGCAAGAAAATAGTTTTGGTTGATTTAGATGGTGTGGATTTCAGATTTCTTAGCTCCTCTAAAGTGCTCCCTTTCTCATTAATAGATGCAACTCCTTGTAGTTTTTCTGTCAATATTCGCAAAGCCTCTCTAGTTTCTGCCAAACTATCCACTGTTTGCTTCTGAGTGTTTTGGATGTCTTGGAAGAATTTCTTTGCCATCTCATCTGGATCAGCCATACTTTTCCCTTCCTTGGATTTTGTACTTTTACTTTCAACTGGAGGTTTGATCAAAATTTCTTTATTCTTTTCTCGCTGCAAATATCTTTTTTCTCTTTCACTTAGTTGCATGCAACCATAAATTTTGACATGCAGCTGATTAGAAGCAACATGCAACCACCAAATTCACCAAGAACTAACATGAAAATGATTAGAAGTAGAATGTAACCATAAATTTTAACATGCATCTGATTAGAAGAAACATGCAACCATAAATTATGACATGCAAAATCTGGGTAGTTGTCAAAACTGACATGCAAGATCTGGGTAGTTGTCAAAACTGACCTGCAACTTCTACAAACCCTCAGGCTGGCAAGATCATGGCTCTGATACCACTGAAATGTCCCTTTTCTGATTTTTCATGATATTTCCAACCTCTAATCAGATCTTTAAAATCAAACAGCTAATATCCCAAAGATCCACCAAATTCCTCAAGAAACCCCAAATCGGGTATGCTGAAAATAGTGCTAAAAGCTTCACAACTTCACAAATTATTAATGAATCTGAAAATGGAAATTTTTACAAAACTTTCAGTAGCATAACAGCCTACAAATTGACATTTCCAGATCCGTATAGCCTTTACACAACAGCTCGAAAATGTAGGACCAAAACTATGCTCATCGGGCTCCCGAAATAGCACAAAATATGCCTGGAAACACCACAAGAACACTAATAATCTATCTCAGAAGTTTAATCACATCCCAATATATATATTCAGATCTATTTTAACAGCTTAAAGTATAAAATACAGCAGCAACCAAAACTGATATGAAATACTCAACCGGAAACACCAAACTCTTACAAAAATACACCCGGAAACTCACAAATCTGCACTGTTCAGCACAAAGGCAAACTCTGTATGAGCATGCACATGGAATGGCTTCAAACTCCCGTCCTTAGCCTTCCTGGAAACCTGCAAACTCCCATTCTTGGGTCTCCCTGGAAACCTGCAAACTCCCGTTCTTGGGTCTCCTTCTCCACAGGTTTGGCAGCCTCTGAAGAATAACAAAGAATGAGCCAAAAATCAAGTTCTAGAATGAGCCCAAAATGCCTCCAAAACCCCTTAAAAGAGGGCATAACTGTAACTCACGTCCAAGAGAGGTTAATGAAACATATTTTAATAATAATTTTCATTTATTAGTCCAACGGTTTCCAAAGATTAACCCCCTTTTTTCGAAACTTCACTTTCTTGGGCCTGCCTGCCTTAGCAAAGATTATTATTTTTTAATTATTTGAAAAGGGGACATGACAAATGGTGAAGTGGGTTATTTCCAGATTTGGCAGGAATGATCCTAGTAGGGTTATTTTTCCATTAAAACCTTTTGGAAAGCATTTTGGCACAAGTTTTGGTAGTAGATGTGGCTCCTTGCAGGTATTTTTCTTTCCTCATCATTGAGAAGTTTCAAGTGTGCTTTTCAAACAACAGTGATGGGGATTGATTTTCAGTTGAAAGAGGAAAGATGAGAGATGTTTTGTAGAAATAGATGGAGAACATTAAAGTGGGAAAATGTCAGTTTTAGATCTGATCCAATAGTATTCAATCTTCTATATCTTTCTCTTCTCTCTCATTATATGAGGTTGGTTGGTTCTAGTCTATTGACCAAATCTCTAGATGTGTTTCCACATCCTCAACATTTTTGTCTTTTATTAACATCATTAATGGAGTTTTTAGTGAAAGTTATAATATATTAGTTGTTTCATGAGTTATTTTCATATGTCTTTAATGTATTTATTACAAGGAAATGAATAAAGAGCAGCAAAGTATTTTTAGTTTCATTCTAATTTTCATTTCCTATCTTTGATGTCTACAATGTTTTATGGTTTATGAATAAGGAGCTTAAACCTAGTTGCAACTCCTTAAAATTGTATTTCTTGATAGGCTTTGCTATTGATTCAAGGAATCAAGTAAATGATTAATTATCTTGACAGGGTTGTAGGTTCCATGAGAAAGATATAATGAGTATGAGATTCATTTTGAACATCGATGTTTGATTCACAAGGTGAATGGATAGATCTGATATCTTGATGTATGTGATATATCATTGATATCCTTGATGTATCTCTATGATTTATGGAATGCCTAATGGATAAGACACTAATTAGTTAGAGGATCAACCATGTTTCTTATCGCTTCATACATGGGTTATATTGATATCCATTTATAATCAATATCTTTTCCTTTTTATGTTGTAGAGCTAAAAAGGTCAACCCTTAGTTAGCTTGTGAATGCATTTGTTATGTTATTAGCTATTTCATGCCTTTGTTATTGCATAAGTATATAATAAGGGATTTTCATCTAATTTATATAGATTCATATTTATGGTTTTTGCACTGGTCACATAATAGAATCTAAGGTCTACCTGCCTAGGTCTTGTAGAGCCTGAAGAAGAAGGAGGAGTTCAGCATTATAGTTGGCCCCAATGTTTGAATAGGCATGTTGAACATGGGAATTAGATACACCCTAGATATATTTGTTCTTATCATTGGGTTATCAAAAAGTGGTGACAGTAGACCACTTAGACTACATATAATAGCAATAATATGATTCATTTGCATAAAAAGGGTAGTACAGTATTACAGTCTACGATACTACCAAATAAAATTTGTAAATCTATATGACCATGTGAGATGTCTAGTGGATAGTAAAAAATAACTAGTACTACATAAAAAATAAATTTAAAATCACTTAACTTTTATGAAAACCATGGTCCATGAGTCACAATCGCTCAATGGGCAATGCACTCAACACTTTGAAACTTCGGCAACAAAAATAAATGCTAGTATCTAGATCAGAAAAGAGTGAATTGTGTAGAATAATAATATCTTATAGTTATGAAAGTATATATAATACCAAACTAGGTTGGCAATTTGCATGGGATTAACAAGTGGGAATGTCAAATGTAGGCAAAATGTACCTTCCTATGTAAGCCCAAAATATAAAAAAATTGGCTAAATAGGGTTGGTGGTTGACACACATCGAGAAAATGGTAGTCGACACCCAACCCAATTGAAAATTAATTGGTTATACTAATGGAGAAAAAAAATTTCCACTAAGAAAACAACATGTAAAGGATGGAAGTTTTTTTAAAATTATTGTATCCAAAATGTATATTATAGTGATAACTAGACTAGGATTTTTGACCAATCATGTGAAAACTATTGGGCGACTAGCATGAGCTTTGGAACCAAATCTTGTAAATGTTTGGCGATACAGTTGACTAGCTTTACATTCTCTATTCACCAAATGACAATCGACCGATGAGATGGGATCACCACTAGAATAATGTCTCCTGCAATTGGGAACATTAGTTCCCTACCTATGTATAGGTAGGGACTAATAATTAACTACATATAGAATTATCATTTCATACTTAAACTCTCATCCTCATAATTGTTAAAACCATATAAAAAATATAGCCTTGTATAGAAAACATAATACATCTTAAATAAGAAATTATATTGATTGTCAGTTTGAAACTAACCCTATTAATCTTTAGGTCATTTCATTTTCTTTCTCGCAATAACTCTAGAGCCCCTAGGAAAGCATCTCATAGTCTTCTTAATTAAGTTTAGAAACATGAGTCTGAAATATTTTTTATTATATTGGACAATATTGGAGGTGTTGAAATTTCCTCAAAATTTTCTTGGATTGTCATTTTTGGGGGAATGTATATGATATATATGGTTTTGGTGGGGAAGGCTCATTGGGAAACACGTGTCTAACAAGATTCTTATAAAAATGCTTTATTATTTGAATTATTGACTTTTCAAGTACCACTGCAAATGTCATTCAATGGGAAATTGCCATTAATTCATTCAAAAGTATTTTGTTCATTCAATTCTAAATCAAGTGAGGAGATTTGTAGAAAATGAAGTAGATAAATCTTTTTGTTGTAGCTTATGAACTTGAAGAACAATAGTTTATGGATTGTTAGTTATATGACACTCTTTATTGATAGAAAGAAAAACCATGCCACTCTAATTCTTTTTAAGTGTCAATTCATTAACTTTACATGGTTGTGCATTTTGACAGTATGAGATTGTATTCTACTGGTATTTTAACTATTACTGGTGTTATGCAATTCTCTGTTATGATGCAAACAATATTAATTAAATTTATGAGACAACATGGGTAGAATGTATTTTTTAAAATAAATTATTAGAAAACATCTATACACTCAAATAATACACTGGACATCATCAATCACTATTAACTATGTTGTCTTAACATGTTTTCATTTGAATTGATACAAAGTAGCAGTGATATAATGTTTGATAAGAGAAATGGTAGAAGATAGAAGTAGTTCTTAATGTTGCATCTTTGAGGGGTGCAAGGGTTATGTGGATAGTGAAATACCTTTTAATTGATCAATATTGTAGTATCTTTATGATTCTCCATTGCTCTCTACTACTATATCAATATGTCTCTGTATTGCATAAAAATGTAATAAGAGAATAAACATTAAGCAACTAATGCATATTCCTACATGATTATGCAAACCTCAAAATATTCAAGAGAACATGGAAATAAACATAACATGAAATCAAAATAGCACTATGCAAAACCTCATGAAACCATCAAGTCAAGATGATTTCTCATTATGGGATGTGGTTGCTCACTATTCCTGTAGCATAACAATGAGGTAGATAGTGTAGACACCTAAATCTGATTACACCATTTCGGTAATCTTATTTAGTTATCTCTAAAGGCATCATTAATTAAATTCCTATTTAATTAATCCTTTGCCATCCCCTAGCTGATTAATTTAATTAATCATCTATAGTCCTAATTGATAAATCAAATAACCCATTATTTATCAATTAATCCTATTCTCCTATCTAATTCTAAATCCCAAATTTATTAAAATCACTTTAATAAATAAAACCCTCAAATCTAATAACCCATAAACTATCCTAAATCCTCCATTTAGCCTAATCCACCCCATCCACCTATACTAACCTAGCTTAGCCACTAACTCACCCACTCTCATGAATGCCATCCACTTACATCCCTCTAACATCCTTAATCTAATCCTAAACCAAGCCTAATCCCCCTCCTAACCTTGTCACATTCCCTAAACATGGGTTAAGACTTGCTAACCCAAGCCAAAGTTAACAAATATCTCCTCCTTCACCCACCCTCATTAAATGCCATCCACTTGCCCATCTCTAACAAGCCTAATCTAATCCTAAGCCATCTCTAATCCTACCCTTAATCATTTGCACAATCCTAAACAAGCTTAAGACTTTCCTAAGCCAAGCCAAAGTCTATCCCCTCAAAATATTCCAACCATAAAACTTTATCAAGCTCACAAAGCCATAAATGACTCTTACAAGCCCATTCATTGCTCTTACAAGCCATTATGAGGGTATTTATGAGCTTTGAGCTTCCTTTGTTGACCCCTCAACCCCTCTTGCTCTAACCAATGACCCTGTGACATGTGTCACTCCCTGATTGGCTATAAGGAAGCACAATCCATGTGCTCTCCTCTCATTCAATCTAAACCTTCCATAAGCTTTTTCCCATCCTTGCATCCTAGCCCTTGATCCCTCAAGCCCTTTGCCTATTTAAGAAATCCTCTCCCAAGCCATTTTAACACAATCTAGAAAGTAAAGCCATAATGCCATTTTGAGAAGCCATTTTGAATCCCATTTGAGCATTTGAGCATACATACATAATCAGGCCATCTTAGCTATTAGACACACCTCTACATCAAGTGATCATCCTCATTGAGAGAGCCTATCCATGGCTCATATTCTCATTTGAGGACTTCACTTTGTCTCTCATGAAGTTATGTTAAATTAGTATGCAAATGCTTTTGATTGTTTTAATTTAGTGTTTCTAACATACTAAAGTAGCATATACAGATAATGCTTCTTGGAAATGAGGAGAGGGCTCTCCTTTTATAGGAAAAGAGATGAAACAGACGATTGAGATTGAATGCAAGATGGAGGGTTAGGATCTCTTAGGATAGATGAGGTGTCCATGAGGTGGAGGCCAAGTAGACTCCATGTGGATTAGGGTTTTTGACCATTCAAAGGGGGCAAGATCCTCACACATGTGTGAGCAACCTTTGATGTGACATGTCTATGATGGGTGCAAGAGCATTGGAGGCTTAAGATTTTTCACACATGTGTGAGACACCTTTGATGTGACATGTGAAGGGGGACAAAGGTGTAAGTGTGTAAGAGTCACATGTCACATGTGACTAGGGTTTGCTAATCCTTTGATTAGGATTGTGCAAATGATTAAGGATGTGATTAGATGAGGAACTAGGATTAATTAGTGGATAAGTGGTTTGACCTAGGTTAGAAGGATGGGTTAGGTTAGGGAAGTGAGGCTAGGTGAGGGTTAAAATTAGGAGCCATGTGCTCAAATAGGATTAAATTTAATATTTAATTCTAAATGGGATTAGGAAAGGGATTAATTAAGTAAACGAAGTACTTAATTAAAGGGAATGGGTTAGGATTTAAATAAACCTTGGTTCATTTAAATCAAGGAAAGGAAAATATAATTAAATAAATGTAAATTTATTTAATTAAAGGTAGGGTGATTAAATAAATAATAAATATCTATTTAATTGGCCAGTTTAACGGTATTTGGACAATTTTATGTGTCTACAGTCTCTCTAATTCTAACACACACTCTCTCTCTACCTCCCCGACCCTACCTTTATATCTAGCTTGCTTAATTTGTAAAGGGCATTCTTCTCGTTTCATTATTGAGATTCATATTGTGCTAAATACCATTTTGTGCAAAGAAACATCATAGATGAATATTTTTTTCATCATGTCTAATGCACACAAGTTGTTATTTGCTTAAAATAAAAATATAAAGAGATAGTTGAAAGTGTGTGTGAATATTTGCAAAAGTAAATAAATGGATGATATAAAAGAAGGTATAGAGGGAGGACTATTTGACCTATTTACAACCACTTGGATGTACACAATTTTTTATATTAGATTTGGACCCTCAATCCATTTGAATGCAGATATGATCATATCACAATGAAAAGTAAAAAGCAATGGGAAAATATGAGGTTGTGAGGAGAGCATAAATTTTCTTTAAATGGAAAGGGATTTGGCCATTAAATTAATGAATTTATTTATTTATTTGCATGCTGGAAGATTCTACATTCTTTGAAGAGTAATTGTGAAGTTTTGTTATTTATTCTATTTAATAATATTTAAAATTAAAATTTAATTTTTTACTACAAATAATGATTTGTGTACACCATTGTAATTTATTTGACAAAAATATGACTAAATTATTAAAAATATATTCTTAAAATATTTAATATAATAAAATTTATATTATGATTCTTTAAAAAATCTTAAAAATGTACATTCATTAGACCAAAATCTTCCTCGTGACTATTAATCTTCTAACTTTCTCATATAGATTTTTGTGTACATATATACAATAACTTTATCCTAATGATTTCTTCAATCACTATATATATGTATGTATGCATGCGTGTATATATGTATATATATGTGTGTGTGTGTGTGTACACACACACACACACACACACACATACATACATACATATATATATGTTTATATATATATATATATATATATATATATATATATATATATATATATATATATATATATATATATATATATATATATATATATATATATATATATATATATATAAACATATATATAGATGCATATATACATACATATATATATTTGTGTGTGTATATACATACATACATACATACATAAATACATACATATACATACATACATACATACATATATGTGTATATATATATGCTTATATATATGTATGTACACACACACACACACACACACACACACACACACACACACACATTTTATTAGAATGATTTCTTGAATTGAAATAAGTGACTACTAATTTGCTAACCTAAGGTGAATGAATGACATGAACATGGAATTATGTTTGGAAGTTGTTTGTCTCTTGCCTAGTAAAAGTACAAAGAGGTGCCACCTTTCAAGATGATTCATTAGAACAATTGAAATTGAGTATATCTATCTAAAAATCATTTTTCTTCGAACATATGATCTAGATACATTCATTCTAGCTAAGTTACATATTTTCTCACACTTTTCCAATTGGAAATATCTATTAAATGCATTTTTTATACTAGTTTGTGTCTAATTACTAAAGAAATAAATTATTTCAGAAAACTGACATTTCAATAACTCTTACTCTTTTTAATTATAGTTTTTAAATAGTGTATAAATACCATTTTACAGAGCTCAAAGTTAAGAATATTCTCATATAGAGTTTATAGTGTTTTACTTAGATATAATATATTGTAATTGAAAAATACTACAAGGATGTATTTTAACACTTGAGAATATGTTGATTTTGAGAAAGCAAAAAATAGTAAATCTTATTAAAAATAATTAAAAAGCATATGATGTTATAGAGGAGAGAGTCCTCTTCCAAAATGTATAATGTTTCTTTTCGTTAGAATGTATTTGTTTTGAAAAATGTGGTGGGAGATGAAAACTATTGATTTAAGGTGAATTGAAATTTGAATAGTTATAAAAAAGAAAATATAGGTCAAAAGCCAATTTTTATTTTTGATTGATCTAGCTATATATGTCATCTATTGCATAATTTGATAACAAAGGGAAATTTTTTTATTTCAATATAGTGTTGTGGTAGGAACTAGACCCTTCATTTTCAACATTTTCCAACTATTAAAAAGTCATCCTTAAAAATTAGGAAAATATATCAATTCTTATTCCAAATAATCATAAAAAATAGTAATCCTAAAATTCATCCGTTTCTACACATTTCATTAGTTTACTTCATTTTAAAATTCTAAATAACAATACTAGTTTTAAGTCATTGAAGTTGAATAGTTATACTTTTGTTAGCCTTTTCCTTTATAAAAGGGTGGCATAGGTTTGTGCTTAAATACCCTCCCATTCTTTCTTATCTAGTGTTATTTTATATTAATATATTTATATTAGTTGGCTTCATCCTATCCTTGAAGTCTTATGTACTAATTTTGGTTTGATCTATTTGCCTATGTTTTTCATCTATATTGTCTTATGTAATGTCTATGTCTTCTTTTCCTTGGAGTTTTCCTTGATTGAATTGTTCACATCATATAATATAATAGGTTTACGTTGCATGAGAGCACATTAGTATATTTTATGACATCTTACCCAATATTGGTGACTTGTTGACTTTAATGACATTAAAAACACTACATCAAATTAATATAAAAGGCAAATTAAAAAAGTATATATTTTTGTATGAAATATCTAAATATATGTTATAGATGATTTAAAATTAATTAAATTTAAATATATATTTATAACATGTTTAAAATTAAGAAGGTTTTATTTTGCAAAGAAAGTATATTTATGGAATAGATGTTATAAACAACATTGGACATAACATTTAAATCTTTAATACTTCCAATGAAAATGATAGAAGCCATTGGAATAACTTCACTTATTGGCAAATATTTTGAAATGTTTTTTGATTCCCCCATGAAATCTGTTGGAAACCAAAATTGGAATAATTGTTATGATGTTAGTTGCAGGAGCACCTAGTCCAAAGTAAAGTCCATGTTTTTTTTCGATTGGACTTGTAGCAACTCTAACCAAGTCAAGGGTGTGAGTAGGGTAGGAGCTATTAAGTAGGTGTTTTGGGTGTTTTTGAATTTTTATTTGGGTAAAAGGGCATAGGTCTAGGACCTTGAAAAGTGTGGGACAAATGTGTCTTGAATCCACTTTTTCATTTATGTTGTGATTTAAATCTCTTATATGGATAAGGACTCATAACATGTCATGGGGGAGTTAAGAAGTGAAAAGATGTAAAAAAATGTCAAGTTGTGCAACACTTGTGAAAGTTGATAAGTAGGAGATGATTTCCACAGCTAGTCAAATTGTGATGTGAATATCAGGATTTAACTGTGTGATTTTTAAGTCAAACTCGATGACCCATGTTTCATGAGTAGTGATTCAACATGAATCCATCTCTCATGAGAATAAATGGAACACTTAGCACTCATTGGATCTAGGTGATGCTCACAGGGGTGAAGCACCGGGACTTCCCGGGAGGTCACCCATCCCAGTACTACTCCAGCCTGAGCGCGCTTAACTGCGGAGTTTCCTCCACAATTAAACCCAAAGCTTGCAACCCCATTTGCAAAACCTTCACCAAGTGTTGTGCCTTATGAACCATTCATTAGAAAGCCCCTTAAGCTCATCAATTGATAAGTAGGAGATGATTTCCACAGCTAGTCAAATTGTGATGTGAATATCAGGATTTAACTGTGTGATTTTTGAGTCAAACTCGATGACCCATGTTTCATGAGTAGTGATTCAACATGAATCCATCTCTCATGAGAATAAATGGAACACTTAGCACTCATTGGATCTAGGTGATGCTCACAGGGGTGAAGCACCGGGACTTCCCGGGAGGTCACCCATCCCAGTACTACTCCAGCCTGAGCGCGCTTAACTACGGAGTTTCACCTAATGTATTTTTTAGGGGAAGCCAATCATTTCACCAAGATAGACTTGAAAAGTGGTTATCATCAAATTAGGATAAATGAAGGAGATGAATGGAAGAAAAATTTCAAAATCAATGAAGGTTTGCATGAATAGCTTGTGATGACATTTGGTTTATCCAATTCTCCATCCACATTTATGAGGCTGATGAATGAGGTGTTGGCAGATTACATTGGTAAGTTTGTTGTTTTCTATTTAGATGTCATCTTACTTTTTAGCAAAACTAAAGAGGAGCATATTAGGCATCCGCAGATTATTTTTAAGATGTTGCATGATGAAAAAATAATGATCAATTTGGAGAAGTGTAACTTCATGAAGCGGGAGTTAGTGTATCTTGGTTTTGTTCTTTCTCAAGGTAACCTCAAAATGGACCAAGAGAAGGTAGATGCCATCCTAAGTTGGCTTATTCCTAAGACTACATTAGATGTAAGGAGTTTTCATGGACTAGATTAGTCTTCTAGGAAGTTTATTAGACATTTTAGTGGCATATGTTCTCCTATGTTGGATATAATCAAGGGAGGCATGGAGACAAAGTTCATTTGGACACCTCAAGCAGATCAAGGTTTTGAAACTCTCAAGAAGAAAATAGTAGAGCTTCCTACCTTAGTACTTCCTAGTTTTGATAAGATATTCCAAGTGGAATGTGATGCTAGTAAGGTAGCCATTGGAGTTGTCTTAAGACAAGAAGGGAGACCAGTGACCTTTCATAGTGAGAAAATCAATGATGCCAAGAAAAAGTACTCCTCTTATGACCTAGAGTTGTATGCTCTAGTTCAGGCTCTCAAAAAGTGGAGGCATTTGCTCCCTAAGGAATTTTTTGTGTATTTAGACAACCAAGACCTCAACTTCCTAAAGTCTCAAGACAAGCTAAGCAGTAAGCATATGAAGTGGGTGGAATATTTTTAGGCCTAAACTTTTACAAAAAAAGGACAAGAAGGGAGTGTAGAAAAAAGTAGCTAATGCTTTGAGTAGAAGATTTCTCACAGTGTAAGAAATTCAACTCCAAAGCATAGGTATAGATAGTTTCAAATATCTCTATGCTAATGATGAAGACTTTGATAAAATTTATAAGGAATGCAAAGAGTTTAAAAACAATTTTCATGGTGAATTTGTGGATTATACATTGCAAAATGACCTATTTTTGGCCTAAGATGACTAGGGACATTAAGTAGTATTTTGAGAGTTGCATAGTATGCCAAAATGCCAAGAGAACATCCTCAAATTCTGGTCTTTACCAACCACTTTTTATCCCTAATAGACCATAGGAATCCATAATTATGGATTTTGTAGTTAGTTTACCAAAAACAAGACAAGGATTTCATAACATCTATGTGACTGTGTATAGGTTTAGTAAGATGGATCACTTTGTGCCTTGTAAGACTATCCATGATGCTTGTCAGATTACTAATCTATTTTTTGAAGAGGTAGTTAGGATTTATGGGCTACCAATGAATATTGTGTCAGATAGGGACACCAAATTCATGAGTCACTTTTGGAAAACCCTATGTAGGAGACTAGGAACTAACTTGTGTTTTGGATTTTGCCACCATCCACAAATTGATGGTGAAATAGACATTTCAAATAGGAGTTTTAGAAACCTCCTAAGGTGTCTTACTAAGGAATATGGGAAAAATGCATATAAAATTGAACTACTTGTAAACCTAGGATTGTCACCAATTTTTAATGTTGCAGATTTGGTTGCTTATAAATGAACTGAGCCACTTGCTCATCAAAATATTCAAGAGGTACTACAGGATGTAGCAAGCCTTTAGGTTATTCCTCCTCCACCTCTACAAAAAAAAAAAAGTATTAGATCCCAAAGTTTACAAGTAGACTAGAACCAAGACCTACTTAGAGCATCTTATCTAGTGGATGGGAAAGCTAATGTTGATGCTACTTGGGTTAGGGAGCCAGAATTCAAAAGGTTAGGCATTGACCCAAACCTCCTCAATCCAAGGGTAGTTTAGGTTTTTTTGTTTGGGGGATTATGGTGCATAAGAACCTAATCCAAAGTAAAGTCCAAGTTTTTTTTAGATTGGGCTTGTATTGAGTCTAGCCAAGTTAGGGGTGTGAGTAGGGCAGGAGCTATTAAGTAGGTGTTTTGAGTGTGTTTTTGAGTTTTGATTTGGGTAAAAGGGAATAGATCAAGGACCTTGGAAAGTGTGGGAATAATGTTTCTTGAACCTAATTTTTCATCTATGGTTTTATTTCAAGATCTTATATGGTTAAGGACTCATGTCATGGGGGAGTTAGGAAGTGAAAAGATGTCAAGTTGTGGAACACTTGTAAAAGTTGTCAAGCAGACACAATGGATTAACAACATGCATATTGGTGCCATAGGGACAAAATAATGTTTTGACATAATTTTTTACTAAGTCCAAATAGGTCAAGAGGTTCCAAAATTAAGGAGAGAAAATTTTCTCATAGAAACAAAAAGTTGTCAAGTTTGTGCAACTTTTTGAAAAGTTTCTTGACAATTTTTTGGGGAAAACACTACAAAGTGCAAGAATGAAGTTGGAAGTTATGCCAGCCACCTAAAACCTCTTTGGGAGCCTATATATCCATCATTCAAAAATATCCCAAGGGTTGGGAATTATAATAAGCCAATTTGAGCAAGTGGATGCACATTTTTCTAGACAATTTTTGACATTTGCATTACCTATACGAACAAATAGATTGAACAAACCATATGCTGTTGGATTTTTGTTTTCTATGCTTGTACAATACTTTTCTCTTTAAGTTTTTGGATTCTAAGTTTCTGTCTACTATGGTTTTGAAAATCTTTTCTTATTAGACAATATGATGTTCTAGTTTTGGGTTTCTGAGCAAAAATGGCTCTTCCATTAATTCTTGCTGTGATTTGTTCATGGTTTCAAGGGAAATGGTAGTAGAGGCCATGTTCATAATGTATATTAGTTTTGGGTCCCTTGAGAAGCATGGCAATCAATTTCAAGGTGATTCCCTAGGCTAGTTTTTTGCACTTGTTTAGGAAATAATAGATGAAGAAGAGAAGTTTTGGGGTTTTAAAGTGTTTGGATACTTCAAACTAGTTGGTGTAGGAGGAGGAATGAGAAAGGTAAAATCCTACCAAGGGAAAATTTTCTAGGATGAGTTTTGGAGGGTGAAATAACATACCCTATTTAGACCAATCAATATTGTTTTGAAACCCTTAAAAGTAGGCTAAAAAGTTGCTTTTGAGTGTACAAACACTTCAGGGATCTAAGACCCAAAAAATATTTAAGACTTCCTAGAAGGGTATCTGAATGTTTAGTTTGTTTCCCACCTCCTTTGGGGAAATTTAGAGATAAAGTCCAAAAACTTAGTTTGGAGGGCTAATCCTAGTATGCCTATTTTGAGAAGTTTTGACTTATACACAAGGAACTTGGTTTCAACTTGAAAGATTGGTGTCCAAAAAGTTGAGGGGAGTCCAAGACTATTGATAAAGTCACCACTCTACATGGATGGAGGTTTTGGTCAAGATACAATATGAGCAAAGTCAATAATGAGGTGTGAAGAAACATTTGTGTAATGAAATAACTCTATCTATTGGTGTAACTAGGTTGGAAAGTGATTGGAGGATAGGGAAAAGGCCCTGTAGGGATTAGGGAAGTAAGGAATGCTAATAGGCTAGTATCAAGACTGAGTGAATCCTTAAAAAGAAAAGGATTTGGAAGTAGCTAGACCTAGTGTTACATTTTCATTGATGTCAAACCTTACTAGTGAGACAGTTTCTACTTAAGTAGAGTGCCCTTTCATTTGATTGATGAAGAGGATTTGAAAAGAAGAGATAAAACAAAGACCTAGTATAGAGCTATGTGGAACTAAAATGGGTACTTTCTTAGTTGGCACATTCACAAGATAATGTGTTGTTTAACCATTACACTAAGTGGAGAAGATAGGTGAATTGAAGCCTAGTAGAGATGATCAATGGAAGACCAAATAAATAGGCTAAACTAAGAAAGATAATAGAAGATTAAGGAACTTATATTTGAAGCCAAAATGTGCTAGTTTTGACCAAGTGATAGTAGAAGCTAAGAAAATATAGTGTTGAATGAGTCTAAAAAAAGATAGAGTATGATGAACAAGATAGTTAGTATTGACTAAGTTGTCTAGTGATGACTAAGGCCGAGGAACACAGTATTGAATGAGTTAGAGCATTTGATATTTTGTGAAGGAATTCAGATCACAGCTAACTCAATTGAATTTTTAGATTGGTCAAAGTGTGTGAAGAATAAACATTGATGAGATGGAGTATTTAATGCACGATAAACCATGTTTGAGAATTCCCAAACATGGATTCATAGAGAAGTTTTGAGAAGTATCTAGAAGGAGAAGGAAGAAATGAAATTATGGAATGATTTGATGAATCTAACCTAATCCTAAGATCAATGATGATGTTTAAACAATAAAGGATCAAAGCTATCTATTTAAGGAAGTATAAGGATTAACCTATAGAGGTTAACAATTATTGATTATGTTGATTGGAAAACTGGAGCATAAGGCTATGAAGAGTTGAGTAGAGGTGAAGTATGATTGCTTAAAGGGTTTCCAAGAAAATTAGTTATGGAGATATTAATGAAGGCTAGTTAGTAGAACAATAGATGAGCTACATTATGATTTGTATTTGCAAACTGAGTTGTATTTATCAAATCAACCTTTTTTTACTTTCTAACCATTGCATTAGTTAACATCCTTTAATCAAGGTTGACCTAATAGTCATTTGTAAATCCTTAAAATAAAGGTGACATTCTAATGGGATGTTCTTAATACCTCTAAAAGGCAACTCCTAATAGGGTGATTAAATCCTTTAATAGGGCCACACCTAATAGTGCATATTGTAACCTCTAATAGGGTTGTCTCTTAACCAAGCTCACTTTAGAAGCATGAAAAGTTCGTAGCATGTTACTTGTGGCTTTTCCCAAATTAGGTTTCCATGTTAAATCTTGGTGTCTTAGTTATATGAATGGTATTTTATGTGTTTTATTTCTTATTTCTTTACATTCTACAAGTAGGTTACTATTGGGATAGTGAACTGCAAGTTTCTATTTCTATTAAACTGATATAGAGATCAAGTAGACTCATGAATAAATATGAGTTGTTATAAGTGGTTAAAAATTTATTTGGAATATATATACTTGAGGATAATTGATTCACCCCCTCTCAGTTATTTTAAAATCATTCTAAAAATTAGTATCAGAGCTTGTAGTGCTCGTAAGGAAAGTTTGAAGGGAATTAAAGCTAAAGATCAAGATGTTCAAAAAGGACATACTCAATTTTAACAAGGAGAATTTCCCTACATATAAATTTTTGATGAAGCTTTACATTATTGGAACCAGAGATTCAAAAATATGCTACCTGAAGCATAATTACATAGCATTACCAACACCTATGACAACTAAGTAGATAAAGGAGAAACAAGAATACAATCATGTAATGCTGGAGATCGCATCTACCTTGAGTTACTCAGAGTTTGATGATATAAAGGAATGCACTATTGCAAAGTAAATGTGGGACAAACTAGAAAAAATACATGGTGGAGACATGAATGTACTAAGAGATAATTCATAAATCTTGAGAGGCAAGTTTGATGATATGAAGATAAATCAAGGTGAAAACATTGCACAATACTATGGCAGAATCAAAGAAGTGGTGAATACAATTAGAGGAGCTAAAGGAAAAATTAGTGATGAAATTGTGAATAGAAAGGTACTAAGAACCCTACTTCCTATTTATGCTATTAGATTTTCTATAATACAAGAACCACAATGTACTCTTGGTAATGATTTGACCTTGGATAGTTTAATTGGAAGGTTTACTACTTTTGAATTGTCAAATCTTGATAATTTACTGCTACTATTGACTCTGCTTTCAAGTCACAACTAGTTCTACATAAGTCTAAGAAGAAGAAAGGAAAGTATGAGGATGGTGATAGTAAATCATCTGATGATGATCTTGAGGATTTTGAAGCATTAATGGCTGGAAGGCTACCAAGAGGAGAAGGCAAGTTCAAAGATAAATTTCATATGATCTATTTTTCATGCAATAGAGCTGGTCATATTTATGCAAGATGTCCCAACAGGGATGACAAGGATGAAAATAAAGAAAACAAGTATCGAGGATGAAGATATTGAAGATATAACAAAGGATACAAAGACTACAAGGAAAAAGGTAAGAAATCTTGTTACATTACTGAAGAAGAAATTGATAGTGATTTTGATAGTCATGATCAAGAAGTTATTTATGTTATAATGAAAGATGTTTCTAGTGAAGATGAGAAAACTAAACTTATTTCATATTTGAGTAAACATTATAGATGGATAATTGATAGTGGTTTCTCACATCACATGACTGGTGGTAAAGGTACATTTGAAACCTTAGAAAACTAAAAGGAAGTTATGTTAAGTTTGGGAGTGATGCACCATGTCTTGTGAAAGGTAAAGGATCAATAAGATTGACAGATAAGATTAGATGTGATAGCACTTATTGGGTTGAAGGACTAAATTAATTTTTTTTGAGTGTTACATAGTTGAATAGTTCAAGTTACATAGTTGAGTTTCAACACAAGAAAGCCAATATCTATAATGGTTCCAGAAAACTTATTGGAAGAGGAGAACAAACAAAAGGTAATTTTTTCTACCTAGACCTATTTGATGATACATTCTTGTTTGCACAATATGAAGACATTTGGTTATGACATAAGAAGCCATGTCATGTCAACTTTAATATTTTGTTAAGGATTAGTAAGATAAAAAGAGTAAGAGTATTACCAAGATTGAAGAAACCTAATAATGTAATGTGTAAGCAATGTCAATTGGGTAAAATGAAAAAGTCTAGTTTCAAGAGAAAGATCTATATGTCTAATGATATATTGGAGTAAATGCATACTAATCATTGTGGACCTATTGAAGTGCAAAGCTATTGTGGTGATAAATATTTTATTCTATTCGTTAATGATTAATCTAGAATGATTATTGTAATGTTTCTAAAAAAAATTGATGCATTTTAATTATTTAAGAGGTATTTGATTAGAGGTTAAAAGGAAATAGGTAAAATATTTAAGTGTTCGATATCTAATAGAGGAGGTGAATTTATATATGAGAAATTCAAAATATTTTGCAATGATAGAGGAATAAGATATATGTCATCATCGAGGACCGCTCAACAGAATGCTATAGATGAAAGGAGGAATAGATCAATCATGGATTGTGCTAGAACATTTATGATGGAGAAGAATGTTTTACAAAAGTATTAGAGAGAAGCTATAAGTATAGTTGTTTATACTTTGAACTGAGTTCAAGTAAAGAAAGGTACAAATGTCACATTTTGAGTTATGGAATGAATATGCACCTAAGGTGACGTATGTCAAAATATTTGGAAGCAAATGTTATATAATAAAAGATAATAGATATGAAAGACTTGATGAAAAAAGTGATGAAAGTATATTTATAGGATATTCCACTATGAGAAAAGCATATAAGTGTTTGAATTCTAACACTAAAAAAGTTGTGGAAAGTGAAAATGTTAGAGTTGAAAAATGTATAGAGAAAAATGAATTTGAATGCAAACATGAACCTGAAGACTATAAGAATTTTGTATATGTCTATGGAGGAGAGTCTAGTACCCTACCTAAGCTTGAAAAGGAAGTTACCTAGCAGAAGCAACCAATGAATGTCAAGTCACAGTAGTAGATTTTTGAGCATAAGATAATTGACACTAAGCATCAACAAGTGAACATTGAACAACTAGAAGAAGAAGTTGAGATACAATAAGTGCTATGAGAAGCGAATCTACAAGATGAAATTGAAGAGAAACAAGAAGAAGTAAGAATACCAGAGCCTACTTTAGAAAAGTATGTAAGAAAAAATCATACACTAGTTCGAATCATTGGACACAAGGATTCAAGAGTTATGAAAAGAAAAAAACTAGGGAGTGATACATGCTTATTGTGTGGGTATGAGCCTAGATCAATCAAGAATGCACTTGAGATTTAAAATTGGATTGCAACCATGTATAAAGAGATTGAGAAAATAGAGAAGAAAAAGACCTAGACATTAGTACCTATAACATAGGAAAAGAATGTTATTGGTACAAAGTGGGTATTCAAAAACAAGTTGAATGAAAAAAGTGAAGTCAAAAGAAACAAATAAAGGCTATTTTATAAGGGATATGCACAAGAAGAAGGAATTGAATAGGGGGAGACATTTTCCCTAGTTGTAATATTAGATGGACTGAGAACTTTGCTTGCATTTGATTCTCACAAAGGATTCAAACTGTATCAAATGGATGTCAAATATATATTTTAGAAGTCTATATTGAACAACCTGAAGGATTTGTTGATCCAAGCAAGAGGCATATGGTATGTAAGCTACATAAAGAATTGTATATATTGAAACAAGCTCCTAGAGGATGGTATTAAATGTTGCACACATATTTGTTGAAGGTTAGTTTTGCAAGGACTAATGATAATGGTAACCTATACTTGAAGACTGAACATGGAAAATGGGTACTATTAGCTGAGATATTTGCAGATGATATCATATTTGGAAAAGGGGTACTATTAGCTATGATATTTGTGGATGATAGATAATCAAATGAAGAAAGAGTTTGAGTTGTCTATGTTTGGAGAGATCAAATTCTTTTCTGGTTTGCAAGTATATCAAATAAAGAAGGGTATATACACTACACAATCCAAGTACATTAAGGAGATATTGAAGACCTTGGAATGTAAGACTCAAGACTAGTTAGTACACCTATGGCTACTAGAAATAAAATTTCAAAGAGTGATGATATGTAGATGTGAATCAAACCTTGTATAGATCATTGAAAGGAAAGCTACAATATATTGTTCACAATAGACTAAATATTGCATTAGCTTTTGGGATTGTTGCTAGATTTTTTTGCAAATCCTAAGGAGAATCACATGATGGCTGTAAAAAGGATACTAAGATACTTGAAAGGAACAAAGGATGATGGAATTTATTATAAGAAAAATGAAAAGTTTTAATTGAAAGTGTACATTGATGTAGATTGGGATAGAAATGTTGATAACATAAAGAGTACAAGTGGTGGAGATTTCTTTATAGTAAAGAGATTGGTTTCATGGACAAGCAAGAAATAGAACTGCATTTCTCAATCTACATCAAAAGCTAAATATGTAATAGGAGCAATTAATTGTTCTAACATAGTGTAGATCAAGCAATTGTTGAAAGGAATGAAGGAAAATATGATTGAACATATTGTCATATTCTATGATAACACAAGTGCTATAAACATATCTAAAAAATATTTGATGCACACCAAGACCAACCACATTTCTATCAAGTATAATTACTTGATAGAGTTGGTACAAGACAAAGAAGTAAGATTGGAGTATGTGAATACAAAGGAACATATAGATGATATTTTTACTAGAGAAATACCTAAGGATGTTCATAAATATATAAGAGGTAAATTAGGGGTGATTTCCCTAACTGAGGCTACCTAAGATAGAGATGGAGCATTTCACCAAATATTTTGATTAGAATATCTTACAACTTGATGCAAGATCTCACACTTTAGGAGCTGCATAAAGTTGTGAAGAGATAAGCACAAGATGTTGAACTAGTCATAAGCAAGATGATAGAGGGAGAATATAGTTTATAGAGATGACATGGAGTCATCTACATGACAAAGATGCATAAGATATATTAAGTTGTCTTTGAAATTGTTGTTGAAGAGGGAGAGTTTAAGTAGATACCATGGGAATCATGAGTAAAGGGAGAAGTTATACATTGAAGAGGAGAGTATGAGCTAGAGAGATGATGTTTTGATGAATTTTTTACAATTGCTTTTATCATTGGTATCTAGAGGGATACAGATATGAGAATTAGAATGAAACTAAAAGATGAAATTAGTGAGATTGTTGGACCATGAGATGAGAATCAAAATTCAACTAAGGATATTAATGAAGATCTATTATTGAACAGAGAGGGAGTTGAAAGAATTAAATCAAGCAGGATACTTGAATGAATTTTTGGGTTGCATAGTAACTTGAGGTATTTCTATCAATGCCAAAGAGGGAGATTGTCAGAAGCCACAATTGGAACAATTATGGTGTTGTCATTGATGTCAAACCTTACTAGTGAGACAATTTAAATCTAAGTAGAGTGCCGTATCATTCAATTTATGAAGAGGATTTGAAAAGAAGAGATAACAAGAAGACTTAATGGAAAGGTCTTATGTGGAACTACAACAGGCACCTGATTAGTTAGTTCATTGACAAGATAATGTGTGGTTTGATCATTTTACTAAGCGATGAAGATAGTTGAATTGAAGCCTATTGGAAATGATCAATGGAAGATCAAATGCATAAGATAAACTAAGAAACAAAGAAGATTATTAAAGAACTTATAGTTAAAGCCAAAATGTGCTAGTGTTGACTGAGTGATAGTAGAAGCCAAGAAAATATAGTGTCAACTAAGTATCAGAAAAGACATAATATGTTGAAATTTTTTATTATTATTAATTGAGTTGTCTAATGATGACCAAGGCAAAGGATCACAATATTCTCCAAGTGACAACATTTGATAGTTTGGGAAGGAATTCAAATTCCTAGCCAACATAATTGAATTTTTGGGTTGCTTAAAGCACGTGAAGGATAAGTATTGATGAGATGGAGTTTTCAATGCATGATAAAATGCATTCAAGTGTTCCTAGGCATGGATTTATAGAAGAGTTTTCATCTCTTATAACTCTTCTCCTACTTCTTGAAATTCCTCTTAGCTTAGCTCTCTCTGACTCTATGGGTAATCACTTTGGTAATCTAACCTTTTATCTTCTCATTCCATCTTCTTTTATACTACCCTTTCAACTTCATTTAGAAGCCTCAAAATCTAGATTCAAATTTTGAATTCACACCTACTACTAGCTTATCTTATCATTATAACAATGCACCTCTTTTTTTAGATGTAGTGTATTCATATAGGAGTCATAGGTGCCATGTATATTTGATGGCTTTCTTTGGTTAGGAAGAATTCAAATTATTCCAGCTATTTTATGACCTCTATTCCCATCACCATTAAATACAATTTTGAGTGCACTTTGGTGGAAAAATTTAATGGGAAAGAAGATATTTGGGGGGGGGGGGGGGGGGGGTTGAATCTAGATCTTAAACTTTTACTTACAAAACCAAGTTACTGAATTCACACCTAATTCATCTCATATCTTAGATCTAACATTAAAACTGTAATGCTAAAAAAATAACATCCATAAAAGATTCAACACATAACACAATTGATTTGGTAACTAGAAACATTTGAATGTCAAGTTAAAACTAGGCTAGGGATGAAACCCACAAATCTTCATTATTTCACAATAAAGCTAACTTGTTAGGGTTATAATGTTTGATCATAATATATGATCTAAACTGTGAGGGTCTTCCCTATTAAGAGATTCAAGATTTTTAAGTCCTACCCTATTTAAGGATTTTACACTTACAATTAAGTACTCTATTAGGAGGTTTACATAGACCTATTAGGATCACTCAGTTAAGAGATTTTCCCTAATTCAATCCCTGTTAAAAACTAATTTATTACTTGACCCTCAATTTTCTCTATAAGATGATTTTGGATTTCCATTGTACAATGTCTTGATCTAATCTGTCAATATGATATCTGTAGTGCCTCTCCCATTTGAATTTTGTTAGTAATCCTGATGGATGCAACCTTGCTGATCTTTTGTTGTGATGGGATCATGATTGTGACCTTGAGTGGTCTACACTATCGAGGTGTTTGGATTTATGTTGTTGTATCAGTTGCTTTGTTTATGCTTTTGACTAATCTATGAGATTATGATGTGATTCTTGGTTCACTGAGGTTTGTGCCAGTGGTTACCAAGATTGATGTGGTATAATGAGGTTGTTTTGTGATTACCTTGAGATGTGTGCAGAGATTGCATTATGTACTTTTTACCATGCTACACTGGACTAGGTTCCTGTAGTAGTGGTTAGTCATAGTTATGACTATGTTTGCTTATGTGTTTTAAGTGCCTTTTTAATGCAGAGTAATCAATCATTATTAAATGCGTAAGTAATTAATGGATTGTTCATGTTGGATTCTTTGGTTAGGTATTGCGGACATTTACCTTGTTATATTTCTGATTAGAGAGATAATTGTTACTCATGTTATGTTTACATTTGAGAGGACCTGAAGGTCAGATGTTACACCTTGATTTCAGTATCATAGATTTTAGACTACTATGCTGTTCAGTTAATCATATTGCATGATGATGCCATTTTGAGATGAAAGTGTGTTTTTATGATGATATTTGGTTATTTGGTATTTGAACATACCTCTGATTTCGTTATATGATGGATTTAATGCTATGGTTATTTACTTCATTCTTGCGTTGTTATGCTTTATGCAAACGTGAGTGATGTAAATAGATTATTTTAATATAATTAAATAAATGGTTAAATTAGGTGATTTAATGCATTTATTGCTTTGGCTATGTTATTATATTCAATTTCACTTGATCGTGTTGTTTAGTGTGCAAGATTTATATCCCTGGTAGTGGCACATGGAGTTAGTGATTCAGCCTTTCATATTTTACCAATGTTATCCTAGTATGGTCAATGTATCCTTAATTAAAGTATTTAAATTAAAACCTTTCGGTGATTATTAAATCCAAACTCATTTGCATTATGTGATTAGACTAGTAATCGTGTCTGTACATTTAGAGGTTTGCATTGTTGCGAAAGTTATTAAGGAGATTTATGTGTTTTTTGGGTTTTCGAGCTTTTAAATTGATTTATTTTAATTTTTGGTAGTTTTGCCATAGATAAATTCCTATTTATAGGAATAGCCTATTTTGTTTGGGTCGATTCGGGGTTTAACTAGGTTGGTTGGTTATTTCCCCTAATCGATTATTCACTTGAAAAGTGAATAAGTATCCAAAGAGGAATTTAATTCCACAGTTCTCACTTTCAAATTGGAAAGTTGGAGAGTAAAACCCAAAATCCTCTTCAGGGGGATTTACTGTTTTGTTCATTGTGGGAGCTACAGGCATGGGATTGTCGCGAGGTTGAGCTCATTGGATCTAGCTCGGGGAAACCTTGGATTGCCGCAATTTTTAGCCACTTCTGCGGGTGTTTTATCTTCTGGTTCAATTTTTTGTTTTGCCCTTTTGGCTGTGAGGTAGGGCTTTCTTGTTTTATTGTTTCGGCTCTGTTTCTACTTCTATTTTTGGTAGCCATTTGGTTGGAGGCTGAGAACTAGTGTTCCCCTCCGTTTTTGTATGTTAGTTCTACCCGGTTAGGCGGGTATGAACATTTCCTTATTTTTTGTAATGAGGGTTTGGGATTTTGCACCGTTATGCTGGCCATTTTTGCATTTGATGTTCAATTCCATTTATTTTTAGATTTTTGGGGTTTTTGTGCCCAAAGGTCAAATGGGTTTTAATTTTGAAAGTTTTTCAAAATTTGAGGTTTTTACCTCATTTTGCATGCCGCCCTATTTTCTCGAGTTTTCTTGGCACAATGTGGGTCGTGGACTTGGATGATCCATTTGAATATTAGTCAGACCACTTCTACACTTTTTTTGTTGCATTGGGATGCATGTTGCATCCTTACTCCCGACATTGTGTTCGGTTGAGTGATTTTATACTTGGTGTTATTGTTTCTTTTAGACCTTTGCTTTTGTTTCATGAGCACTAGGATTCGTGTAGAATCCATACTCTCAGATTGAGGTCGGTTGAGTGAGTTCATGATGTTTGGTCTTGTTGCATCATTGGGATTCGTGTAAAATCCATACTCTTGGATTGAGGTCAGTTGAGTGATTTTATGATGTATGGTTTATTGGCTTTGGGATTCGTGCAGAATCCATCCTTCTCGTGTTGCTTTCAGTTGGGTGTTTTCTTTGCATTGTGTTCTTATTCCTATCCTTTTGTTGTGATCTTGATGATGGTGGTGTGCCACACACGAGTACGTGCGCATACATTTTTCGAGTGACTTGCGAGGCCCGATCTTCCGTGGTATTGCTGGAAGTTATGATCATTGGGGTTGGGATGGGAGTATGCATGCCCACATGCACTTGTCATAGGAGGAGCATGGGTAGGGTAGGGTAGCATATGGAGGGGGCTTCTATCTCGCAACTCGGTGATCATGATGCCATGGGTATGGCTGAGAGGAGCTTGATTAAGTGATAACTAAAGAAAATGTGTGTATGGTAATAAATCTTAAGATAATAAAACTTCGTGTGATGGTTCCAAGGGAGTACCTCGAGAGGGAAGTACCTTGCGAGAGTTCCACACATGATCCGAGCTTGGGCTTTTCGATGCCAAGAGACTCTCCATGATGTCAGCCCCTACTTAGTAGCCTTTTGTGTGTCTGACCAGGACCTGTACTCCTTGCATTGTCTTAGGTTCTTGGTTACAACCATCATACTGTCTGGCATGAGTGTTAGCCATGGATGTTCTTTTGTGTGTTTTTGGTTGGATCATTATCTCCATCAGCATGGCGGGTGTGGACCTATGGGTTCCACGTGGTTGGAAGGCGTAGCTACCTTCACCACTGCTAGGGATCGATGTACAAAGACGGTTTTGTCCTAGCACGACTGTTGCTGGATTTTTTCACCTAGTACTTCAGGTTTCGGAGTACGCTTTCTTGTGATTTATGCTTTCATTGGGATGCTTATATCTCATATTTAGATGATGTTAGTTAATTTGATGCATTCCCATATTATGATGTTTAGCATATGATTAGATGATGTTAATTGATTTAGTAGTATATCTGTTGCTTACTACTGTGTAGCATGTGATAGGTGATGTTACCTACTATAGGATTATCTTATGTGTTATCACTAGCATGTTAGATTTTCTTATGCTTATATTGTTGCATATTTTAGTAGTGACATCCCTATTATGACAGTACTGACTATTTGGTCGGTGGCTTGGGATGTTACACACAGGGGATGGCTAGGACCCACGATGGTCTTATGATGCTATTGCGGTTGGGAGGAATCACGTACTTAGTTTGTTTGTTCAGTTCATTGTGATGTTGCTTTTGTTCTCTTTGAAAATTATTTCAGTATGCTCTTTGTTGCTATAGTTTAGATGGATAGATGTTCTTCATTTTGTGTTGTTCTTGCACTCGAGTGTTCATTCCTCG